>OMOV01088211.1:0-13311 GCA_900312565.1 Beryx splendens | reverse complement strand
TTTTCCTTAGCGGCTGGTGGAGGTGGTGAAGAAAATCTTTTCACATCCGTTTCAGCCATTGTTGGCGAGTTCTGCTTTCTCTCTGCTGTTTAGTACTTTGGAATTATGTTGTTAAAGGACTAGGCCGGTGTTTTTTAATGCATTAACTTGCTCTCAACAAATCCTATGAAAATACCAAAATCAGCAATGATTTTGTTTTGCCAGCAAATCTCGTCCATGCAGCCGGTGCCCAATGAAGCCATGTCCCAGCAGCCATAGAACTCCATTGTATTAAAAAAACCGATTAAAAACATGTTGCGATCTCAGGAAAGTAGTTCCGTAGCACCGACAATACTCCCCGGCGTAATGAAGAATTTGTTCCCATTTGAATTTGATCTGGTGATAACTACAACAGTCTGACTTTTCATGGTAAGTTAGCGATTTTTTAAATTGAAACTACGTCTTTGTGAGCTGCATTTCAAGGTTTTTAACTTACAATTGGAGCCAGTGACTTCCGGGTTGACGGCTAATACGTGGGAAGTCAGAAAGTTAACGGGAGTAGAGCAAACGCATTGTTGATTTGGTTATTTTCATAGGATTTGTTGACGGTAAGCAACGCATTAAAAAACACCGGCCTTATCCTTTAAGTTTTGATTTGTCACTTCCTCTGCACACAGATGATTTCCCACTTGTGGCCATAACCTAAACCCAAATAACAGTAATAATTTGGACAAACGGGTCAAATCTATAGCATCTCAACTGAGGGGATGGGGCACTCTTCTCTGCTGCAGCCGCACTTTGTGACCTCGGCTGGTAAGACAGGCTCACTTTAACATAATAATCCTTCTAGTGCAGCTTTAATATTAATTTGCTTCATTTAACAAAGTTCCAAAAACAATGAAAATCCTTTTAAATCAAGAGATCACCAAACATACTAACTTGGAAAAGTAGCGATTGTTGCCCGGTCTCTGGGTCCCTCTGTTTGGTTACTATAAAGAGGAACACATGTTTCAATATATTACAAATGATCTACAATCTACAATGAAGCCAATATGAATATAAATGACGATGGCACTGACACCTGACATGCAGCTCCCTCACCTTTGTATCCTGGCCGACCGATCTTGACAAACTTCTTGACCTCAACCTTCACTTTCTCTGGAGCTGGCTGGGCAGGAGCTTCTTTTGCCTCTTTGGCTGCTCTCCGTGCTCTGAAAGGAATAAAATATACAGTGTTTCGACAGTCAGTCAACACATATGACACGACATTTCCATGTGACATGACATGTTGGAGTATAGACAAGATGTGGACTTACAAATTGGTCTGATGTTTCTTTCCTTGTGTGTGAGCTAAATAGCTGCCCTGTAATGGAGAGGAAGGTAAATTGTGATATTTCAGTTACAAGCAAGGGACTTCAAAACAAGGAACGACACCAAGTTCACATAATGTTAATTCAGTGAGTTTTAGTTTGTGCCTCCTCACCTCATTGTTATGAAGCGTCAGGCAAAGTTTGCACTCGTATGAACCTAAATGATTCTTCATGAAATAGGGGTCTTTGTTGATGTCAATGGTCTCCAGGGCCAGCTGACGTAACCGCTCTCGTCTATCGCGATTACTCTCAGAGGCGGATGCCACCCCTCCGCTCCCCGTCTTCCCGCCAGCTCGGTGCTGGAAATCCATGTTTGCAGGACGATGGGCTCAAACACACAGACACCCACCCAACTTGCCCAGTCAACACTGGACAGTTACAAACACTCAAAGCAGTTTTCCCTGGGGGAAAAATAAAAGACACACGGTTGCCAAGGTTGGAAAAATAAAAAACTATTGCAGTTGAGTAGCTTTTTTGTGTACGTGTACTTGTGAGTGTTTTTTTAAAGTCAGTAATTTCATTTAAACATTTTGACTTATACTTTGCTACATTTAAAATCACATCCATTTCAGTTTAGCATTTTTTAAGCTCTCCAGAAGTACAGCTTTGAAACTTTGCATCAAGCATGTGGAGGCAACTGTTAATGTTCAAATTAAAACACCAGCCACACAGCTATAGCATTGTGTTTGCTTGGTTGTTAGTAGCCTTATAGCTAATGGCAAAATAAACATAAACATAGTATATTTCTATCTTTCTTATTCTGTCTTCAACCTGCATTTTATAGAATTTATGTATCGTATGTTTTAATTAATTACAAGAACTTAGTTTTAACTCTAATGCTTTTTGCAGTGCACAGAAAGATCATGTAACAATGTTAATGTTTTTATCCCCCCAACAACTGCAGTGGAGGGATTGGCCTAACTACTGAAACTGTACACTAGACGAGCGGTGTAACAGCAGAGATCTCCGGATGACTTGGGTCAGTTTACTGTACCAAAGAAGTACATTTTATAAACCTAAAGTGCATAAATAAGTTGTGTTAGGGAAAAAGTATATCTAAAAGATTAAGCCAAGTTGGCTGCAGTAACGTATCTTTGAATGAGCACATATTAGCAATGCTAACGTTAAGCTAACAAGCGTTAGTATAAAAGGTTTTAAACAAATCGGAGCTATCAAATTACATAGGTTACAATGGTTAAATATTTACACGTGATATAGCTGAATCCACTAACAATAACTGTACAACAGCGATCTATTACATTCCGGTTTATTTCTCGAAACACTTACCAACACGACAACGTTAGGATCACGCCAACAATATATGTTGTGCGCATGCGCACAGTTTTGTATAACTTTATTGACAGTTTAACGTTCGGTTGTACAAAGTATCGCTGCTTTACCGTGCGGGCATTTTAATATCACAAAAGTCGTATACAGAAATGAAGGTATAACGCATTCCTGCCAGATGTGGTAGCTGCCATAGGTAGCTGCATAATGACAAATATACGTATTATAATTTTTTGCAGGTTTCTTCCTCCTGGTTTGTCCCCCAACGCTCGCCGTACGATTCCGGGTTGCTGGTGCTAGCGAGGAGTGTCACCGAGGAGTGTCCACTTTGTAGGTTGTTAATGTAGCAGGACGACCTCGCTGTTTTTTGCTTGACCGCAGAAATGACCAGCCACAGTCCAGCACGTGCCGAAACCATCAGATAGTGAGGGCGCGAACAGTGTTTGGTGATCGAAATAACAGACGATTTTCAACTGGATATGCGTCCGGCAGGGAAAATGGCTCGAGCGTAGCCCAAGTGTATAGTGTCTTCAACCTGTGTGCTGACTGCGTCAGTGATCGTGATGCGTTTCAACGAGAAGGAGCTGGTCTGTCTGAGCCGCCAGCCGTCAGAAAGGGCAGCAGAGCTGGGCATGAGAGGACCCAAGAAAGGAGATGGTAACCTGACTTGATACCAGCTGATAGTACTGATAACTTGAAGCGCTAACCTGAAACACATGCTCTTTCTCATACTCATTTCCCTTTCGTGTTTTGGGCTAAATGTTAGGGTCAGTGACCAGTAGAGACAATTGATTTGCCCAGAGCAGAGTGTGTTCACCCCAGTCATCAGCTATGTAACAGGACTGCACTCTATCCGCGTTGTCAATGTCAAATGTGTTTCAGTATGATTCCTAATTGTTATCGTACAGTTGTAAAGAAGAGGCTGGTGAAACTGGTTGTTAACTTCCTCTTCTATTTCCGGACTGATGAGGAGGAGGTAAGTCAATAATAATTGTAGGGCACACCTTGGTCTACTCTGCCTTGTACCACATGATAAAGCAAACTAATTTCCTGTAAAAGAAACCAGCAAAATTGAATTTAGTGTACTCATTTGTTTGCCAGCCACTTGGAGCTTTGCTGTTGGAGCAGTGCCGGGTGGAGAGGGAGGACAGCCTGGCCTTCTCTATCAGTGAGCCATGTTCACAGTTTCCTCCCCATTCAACATTCACAATACTAACCCACACTTTCTCACCGATTGTGTTCAAGTTCATCCAGTCAGTGGAGACGAGTAAGCTTACTGGAACTGTGTTTTGTGGAGTGAGCGAGTCTATTCAGGCAGCTAAATAGATCAAAATAGCATTGTGAGTACATCACCGAGCAACAATAGACAATTTAACTGAATAGTTTATTCATGACATCATATAACAATTGCAGTCACTTTCACTTTTTTGGCTTTCAAAATGGGTAAATGTGAGCAGACTGAAACCATGGGGTTGTGAATTTGGTCATTAAGTATGAGTAATTCTAGGTACATTGACATACATTTGTGTGTGTGTGTGTGTTTGTAGCATTTCTGGATGAAGCAGAGAGGAAGTATCTGTTTGAGTGCAACTCCGAAGAGCAGTGTGTTGAGTGGATAGACTCCATCATCAAGGCCAGGTAGGACAGCAGGTCTACCATCACAAATAGATCTTTGCCTCAGTAATGCCAAAATGTTTTTTTTCTTCCTTTTTTGTGCTGCTCGGTTAATTTAAAATTCAAGGTCATATGAGGAAATGTAAACTACATATTATTATTATAACCTTTATTTAACTAGGAAGTCACATTGAGATTAAAACCTCGCAACCTAGCCAAGACAGGGTCAGATAGCATCAAACACATAACAGGACAATATCAAATCACAACAGCAACAATAGGTATGACAAAAATACATTACATTAAAAATACATTACATAATACAGTGCATAAACAAGGCAGCAATATTTAGTGTGTTTGTTAGTTGAAGCAACTGCAGCTAACAGTGACCACTTCCATTATTCTACGTTTAAAACCACTTAAAGAGATAAGGATCTCTACTTTGAGATTGGCCTGCAGATCGTTCCAGGACCAAGGACCGTAGTAAAACAGGCTTGCTTTGCCAAACTGTTCTGATAGAAGGCACTTTAAAGTGACGCCATGTGTGCGACCTAGAGTATGACTGCTTTGCCAAAATAAAAACTTCTGGCTTAAGTCAATAGGTCATTTGCCTGAAATAATCTTATAGACGAACATGTACCAGTGTTGTAACCTACGCACATTGAGGGATGACCATCCTACCATGCTGTATATGCTGTATAAGGTACGATGATGGGTCCTGAAGCTAGAAGTAGTGACATACCTCAGGGCTGAGTGACACAGGGGGTCGAGTTTGGACAAGGTGGACGATGAGGCAAACCTATAAATAGTATCGCCAAAATTGATGTGTCAGAAAAGGGCCAGCTGCTTAGCATTTTTTTGATGCCATGGAAAAACAGGACTTTAGCCTGTACAGAAAGCCCAGTGTGGATTTTAATTTCTTTGCGAGATTCTCAATGTGGTATTTAAAATTTAGGCTTTTGATCAACCAAATCCCCAAGTATTTGTAATTATCAACATATAATGTTCGGCTCTCAAGGATCATAGCTTTGCTGTTAGATGTTGTGTGTCGAGACTTTTCTTCAAGTGTCGCATCTGTTTGTCGTCTCATCTCTTTCAGCTATGAGTTCATGAGGAAGAACCTTATATTCTACCGTACTGAAATCCACAGGCTGACTGGCAAGGTGAGATCCATCACAACAGCATATTATAAATACATGCCATATGGTTGGTGCTTCTATCCAGAGCGCCTCACACTATCATGACTGCATGCATTTTCACGAGGAGGGGGGTACGGTGTGAATCACACTGCTAGCGTTAGTCTACTCTAACCACAGAGTAGAGACGGCACCACAGTGTCATCAGCAGAAACCATAGTTTAATAGAAAGTTTGATTGTGCTTCTGTAATTTGGAATTTCCTTTGAACGCTTTAGCTTTTCTATACTTCCAGTCTTTACTCTCCGTCCTCTTCCTCCCCAGGACCCCTTGGAGCAGTATGGTATATCAGATGAAACCCGCTTCCAGGTCAGCAATGGCCTGCAACTCATGCCTAAAGATACCTCTTCCATGTAGCCCAGCTTCTCCCCAAGTCCAGACAGACTTTATTTTCTTCTCGTGTCACTAGACTTGTCAAGCATGCCCACAGTAGCTATCTGCCAATTTGTACTACGTTCCGTTTTTTGTCCTCCCACTCAAACAATCACACCTTTATTGATTTAAAAATCATTGTGTTATCACGTACACTCACTTTTCAGGTCGTCACTGCCTTAATTTTCTGTATATCTAGTTTCACTCAACCCATACAAGTCCTTATCCAGATGTTGTAGTCGGCTATATGAGCTCATATAAGGTTAGGACTAGGATTTGTCTGTTATGTGGTTGTCAGTCATTACAGGTGAAACTGGACTATGGAAAACACAACACTGTACTTTGTCTCATTTCTGCTTTGAGGAAATTTGATATGCCATTTTTCTGTATCACTTTCAAACTTTGCCTTGATTAGTCCGTTGACTGTCTTTGCCTGTACAGTTCATATGTTTTATACTATGATTTCTACTAGACATTCACTTGCTGTAGTCTCAGATAATGTGATGATGTGAGCCTCTGCTTCCCAAGTACTTCCTCCCGAGGAGCTGGAGTTGTGACTGTCGGTCAGAACTGTCAGCACTATGAACATGAGCAAGTTAAGCAAGAAGCAATCCAGGACGTGGACCTCTGGTGTAAACCTAGTGGAAGCCAGTAAATTCACTGTATGTGAAGCGGTTTTAGATTGTTAGACCCCCGGCCCATTTTAGAAAGACCTTTGGGAACACACTGTTACTCCTGATTTGAACCACGTCGGCCTTTTATCTGCCGAGTTGAGCCACACATTTTACTCCCTTCTTGTTTATGAGAAAGAAGATTTTTAGCTAGCCTGATATTTGTTTATCATGAGTCCATGTAAAATATTCATTTTTAACTAACTATACTTTTGCACATATTCAACCGTTCTTAGCTGGGTATTGAGGCTTTTGATAGAATTTCGACGTATTGATTACTTGAACCTACTGTACCTACTGCGTGGCACTTTGAATCAACTTCTTGTAGGTAAATTGTTGGACCGTTGTTGAGGAATGTCAAGCTGAGATGTCCTTTAAAATAGGACACTAACTTCTTTGTCAGTCTTAGTTACACTCATGTTGCAGCTCATATTTTGCCATTGTAGATGAAAACTTTTCCCCAACCACATTTCACTCTATAAGGCATTTCTGGATTCTGCAAAACAGCAAGAGAATAGTTTCACTGGTCAGAACTGTAACCACAAAGAGGAGGATTTGTTGCTGAATGTTTCTTTATTTTCAAGCCTTTGCACATAGAATTTGTTCAGTCTTTGTATTTTTACTTGTTAGATTATATTCATTTCATTGCCATCTTTCTGTTCTATTAAGATAGATTTTTTTTCTAATAAAGCCATTTGAAAGATAAACGTGTGTGTGTGTGATCTGTCAGCAAGAGTCAAAACATTTATTAACATCAAAATATTTATAAATGAATGTATTTAATCATGATCAGTCTAATACTGTTAACCAGCACAGAAACATGCTGTCAAAAATGATTGCAATTTAATTTTGCCCAGCACATGTAGATTGAATATCACACTGCTAATAATACCCTGTCCCACTTCTCCCATTGACATCACCACCTGTTTTGAGACAATCGAGCCCCATGTTGCCATGCAGTGTGTCTTGATTCTTACTGGCTCTATCACGTCACAATACAGCTGTGGGCAGGTTAGAGCTTGATCAAAGCTTAGGTGAAGTTTGAGTCTAACTAGAAATTTTGGGGTCTTGGGTGGGTCGGGCCGGTCTCATATTAAGACCAAAGTCATGCTCCAGTAGATAGGAACATCCAGAAAGAAACAAATAGCACCAAGAAAGCAAGCAGCCAACTCTTCCTGCTGATATTGCAGAATTGTGTAACACTCTGCAAACATTGTTAGGTTTGATACCAAACACTGAAGTGCACAATATAGCTCAGAGGCAGTGTCATTTAAATATGTGCGTGTGTGTGCATGTGGAATAGAGAAAGTGTGTGTGGCTGATGTTTAAGATTGCGCTACCTTTCTTGCACCTTCTATTCTCTACTCTAAGGTACTTTACTGTAGGCCATAAGCTACATAGCCAGTTGACTTCAAAGCAAATATATTCTAAACAAAACGGTTTAGTATTAAACTAAGGTACTAAACAGTACTAAACGGTTACCATGTCGTAGAAAGTGTACGGTGGCCATCTTGACTAACGTTACTGTATGTTTCCAATGTAAAAATATTTTGTGATCAGTGGTATTTCTGAGTTAGAGACTGAGCAAAGAAGCAGTATAAAACGAATGGCCACGTTTCCTTAGCAACGCACAATGTGTGATTCAAAAACGGCGACGTCACATCCTTCCCATGGTCCTTAGCGCACTCAATTGAACGTTCGCTGAAAGCAAAACATTTGGATTTTGTTTACTCCATTTTGCGAGTAAAAACATTTAAAAACAGCGAGTCTGTAACGGGAATCCACCCTGGTAAGGTACGTTACCCAACCGCGCGTAACGAGAATAGTTTAACAGCACACGGTGCGTTTTCACATAATTATAGACTGTGAACAAACAATGTTGCTAATATATTAGCCAGGTAACGTTAGCTAGCGCTAGCTTAGTGTTACGTTAGTTCAGTCAGCCGGGCTAACGTTAGCCTATTTGCTGGACGATTTAATTGACTGGTCTTTCTTTATTTTCAGTGTTGGGATCGCATTAGATATTTGGTCGATTGTCGCCGAATATAGCTCGCTAGCTGGACGGTTTCCACACAAATGTTACCTGAAACAACATAGCAGAGATCTGGCGTTAGTGAGACTTTAACGTTACAGTCATAGTGCAGACAAACGCTGCAAGATTAGATCGCTGCTGAGCCCACCCACAGCTGATCGTGTGTAATGTCTTTGTCTTTTACTAACATATTTACCCAGTTTGCTCTTAGGAAAGTAGTTTGAAAGCATGAAATTAGTCGGTTAGTCAGTCAACTGGTTGGTTAACATAAGTGCCTTGCATCACTCATAAACCTTGTGGTGTTAGAGACGTTACCCAGCCATGTGTCTGTTGGGTTGTCAGCCATAAATAAACTAGGGTTATCCGTCTGGTAGATAGAATACAGTAGTAGCTATTTGATAACTAAAAACAATCAGCACTTTGCTGCATTGCTGGTAAAGATCATCATCTGTTTTCAGATAAGACAGATTAGTTGTTAGACAGTATTATTGCCCAGCAATGAATTAATCAAATCATAATTAATAAAAGTGTGTCAGTATCTGTACTAACCTGTATGTACCATCTGCATTCAGTGAATTGCAAGATAATTTGATTGTGTTGTGTTATATCTGTATTCAGGCATCATGGACCAGGACTACGAGTGTAGGCTGCTCAGGCAGATCAACATCCAGAACGAGAATGCGAGCCCCATAGTAAGTGAATAAATACCCTTTTCCACACTGTCTGACCAATCCTCTGTGGACTGAAATGCATTGGATCTTTTTTTATAGACAAGAAGTGTTGTTTCCTTTTACTTCTCTGTCCTTATAGAAGTAAGGCTCAGGTTCAGCCTCCTAGTGAGGATAGAAAACAAAACAGCACACATTTTATTTTCTTAGAATTAATTCTATAGGCTCAAGATTTATATAGGTGCTGTAGCAGTAAAGGAGCTGGGAAGTGTCTTACTTGTGTATGATGGCCCTGCCATGTACAAACAGGACCTATATTATCTCTTGAAGTAATGCTGTGTAAACCAAAGTGCACAGGGAGTGCTAGTTATCTAGCCAAGGAACAAGGGTTTTCTTTTTGGTCATTATATTGACAATAGCACGATACTAGCTCCTCCCAAAGAGGATTTCTAACTAGCAAAGGAATTAAGATGGACGGAGAGAGCCAGGGTGTGTCACTCCGTGTGTTAGGAGCGCAAACAGTTCAACAAGCCAGTCTGCCATTTGACGGTGTGACTGTTGAGTGAAAACAAGACCTTTGTGACCAAATGATTGGCTTTTGTGAATGCCGCCTCCTGTTGTTATCACCTCACACAAATACCCCATCTGCCACCGCACTGTCCTCCTGTTTGGATGTGAGGTTGTCCGGTGCCTGTTTGTGTTTGGCTCCCGCTCAGAAATGGTCTCTCTTCTCCTCCCATGTGTAGAAGGCCACAGGAACGGTGCGAGCTCTGACACCCACCAGTTCCCCCCTGTCCTCCCCCAGCAAGCACGGCGACCGCTTCATTCCCTCCCGGGCCGGTGCCAACTGGAGTGTCAACTTCCACCGCATCAATGTGAGTCTCCTGCGATCCAATCTCCTTCTGACCAAAATAATACTGTTTTCAGGATTCCAGCTTCAAGGTGAATGTGTTGATATTTGGTTTATAAGGGAACATATGGGATTATTCGTTAACGTTCTTCTTTTACTTTCTTTTTTTTACACCTTAATTTGAAAGATTTGGCTGAGAATGTTTATTGTTGTTTTTTTGACAGGAAATTGAGAAGTCGCACAACCAGAACAGGAAAACCAAAGATGGCACAACAGATAGTAATAAAGGTAATCAATCCACCGTTATCCTAAGAAACAGATATGCTTTTCTCTTGTATCTGTGTATTTTGTGTGAGCGCAGTCTTGTTCCTTTTTTCAGCTTATTTCCACTGGTGTCAGTGTCTGTCCCAGTTAAACCAGATAATTTGACCTTCTCTAGTTTACTAAGCCCAGGGAGGCTCATGGAAACTGGAGATAAGGAATAAACAAAGCTTAGCGAAAAGTTCTCCCTGATCCTTTAGAGATGCTTGAGAGCTAAGGATAAGAATTGAATTGGACAGGGAACACAGTGTTTGAATTTGATCAGATTGGACACCCGGTGTGATCTTTCTCTCCTTTTCTTGTTTTTCTTCTCGCCTCCTTTCTGCCTCTTCCTCTGCCTGTAGCGGACGGCCTGGCTTACTCGGCCCTGCTGAAGAACGAGCTGCTGGGAGCGGGCATCGAGAAAGTGCAGGACCCCCAGTCAGAGGACCGCCGCCTGCAGCCATCCACTCCTGCCAAGAGGAGCCTTTTTAGTGTAAGAACATGGCTATAACTGACATATAAGTTCCTTCATCTATGCATTGTTAAATTTATCTTATTCATTTTTTTTAAATTCCTTCATAGGGAATGTTAATGGTAGGTGTCTTTTGTTAGTAACATAAATCATCTGTTTGTGTTTTGTAGTATTCTGTAAGTGCCAAACGGGCTTTACCAGAAGAGGATGGAAATGCAGTCTCTCCATATTCTCTATCACCCGTCAGTAGTAACAGGTGATGTGTTTTCCTTGTGCTGTCGTTGCTCTGATGTTACCTCCCCGATCTAGATGAAGACACATTATATTCTTATCCTGCGCATCTGCCTTTATTTCTAAATTGTTGTGTTGTCCATTGCAGCCAAAAACTGCTGCGGTCGCCAAGGAAACCGACGCGTAAAATTTCCAAAATCCCATTCAAAGTTCTGGATGCTCCAGAGCTTCAGGACGACTTCTACCTCAACCTAGTTGACTGGTCCTCTCTCAATGTCCTGAGTGTTGGACTGGGTACCTGCGTCTACCTGTGGAGTGCCTGCACCAGCCAGGTGCCTGTGATCAGTTAACTGAGTGCATTGAGCAAACTAAAGAGATTTTGCAACAGGGATCTCCAGTGTGGTAAAAACTCATTTGTTCTTCACTAAAAATACTGCAAATAGTATTTTTAGTGAAGAACAAATGAAAATCGATTTATACTATTTCAGCCATTGACCAAATTAGACTTCTACTTTTCAGTGATGCACCATGCATGGCTCATACATAATAACTCATGTACAAGAGGTTGAGGATGTAAAGGAACTGCCGTTAATCTGTCTCTTTCTTTTCCTCCTCTCCATCTTTTCAGGTGACACGTCTGTGTGATCTCTCAGTGGAGGGAGATTCTGTAACATCAGTGGGCTGGTCAGAGAGGGTTGGTGTCTTTTCTGTTTTACAGCCTGTTCTGCTATCTTGCAGCTAAGGGAACATCCACGTATAATGACAGTGTCATTTTTTGTCTTACTGGTTGCATCTTAAGGTTTTTTTTTTCTTAAATGCTCATTTAACATAAAGTCATTGTGCTGTTATGCGATAGCAGATTCCCACAAAAATCGATGTACTATTCAGAGAGATTGATGACTTTGTGTGTCGGGGGATTCGAGGCAGCCTGACGGATAACGAGACTGCTAGTCGTTGGGGACATTGATATCCACCAAGCTGCTGTTGGTGCGAGTCTCTTCTTGTTAGCTAGCCAGTAGCTCTCTACTACTTTGTTGCTAGTAGCCAGCCGGTTTGGAGAAAGGAAGAAATCATGACGTGATTCAATATTAAATTAATTTAGAACTCATTGCAGGTTAAGGTGTACATTTTATTTATTTTTGTAAGTGTTAGTGTCACACTTGAGATTATGGACTTGGTTGCAGTGTTGTGCTGAAATTATAAATATGAGCTGTAGGCTAAGACAACATTTGAAAAGCAAATCCTTAACAGAAAGTAAAGCATAATCCTCAAACTACAAGCAAAGCACTGAGACGTTAGAAACGTGAGATATTTAATTTAGCCAAGCACGGTCTTAGATATAATGTCTAGCCAAACATTCCCATCATGTCTTACCAGTTTGTACAGTCTGTATTCCACAGCTGTTGATGTTATGCTACAGGGAACTACCAACAAATGTGCCAAATTACATCAACAGGCAAAAGCCTGTCACAGACCAACCTACATTTTCTGATGTGTGTGTGGGCATATGGGCGATGTGTGTTCTGATCAGTGTGCTGTCTGCTTTAGGGTAACCTGGTCGCAGTGGGAACTCATAAAGGTTATGTTCAGATCTGGGATGCAGCAGCAGGGAAGAAGCTCTCGGTGCTGGAAGGACACACAGCCAGAGTCGGTAAGTTGAAAGACCGGAGTGATGGAGATGGAAACAGTTATAGGAAGGTGTAAAATTTTACCACCTTAATTATTTTTTTCAGAGAGTTGAACCACACCATCTCTCATATGTGATCAGTCGATCATCTCTCTTCAATCTGTCCTTCTCTCTGCCTCCAGGTGCGTTGGCGTGGAATGCCGACCAGCTGTCGTCGGGGAGCCGTGATAGGGTGATCCTGCAGCGTGACATCAGAGCCCCGCCTCTCCAGTCAGAACGTCGTCTCCAAGGACACAGACAGGAAGTCTGCGGACTCAAGTGGAGCACCGACCACCAGCTGCTGGCGTCAGGTGGAAATGATAACAAGGTACACAGACAGGGAATCTCACCTGTACATCTGTCGACTACACAGCGGTACCAGTCGCTTTCATTTCCTCAAGCAGTGACCACTAACTCACTGGACTCCTTTTTTGTCTCCTGTCCCTCCTCCCCTCTTCCCTGTCTGTTTCTCTCCACCCTCCTGTGTGTAGTTGCTAGTGTGGAACCACTCGAGCGTCCTCCCGGTGCAGCAGTACACGGAGCACCTGGCTGCAGTGAAGGCCATCGCGTGGTCTCCTCACCAGCACGGCCTGCTGGCGTC
>OMOV01088208.1:0-10632 GCA_900312565.1 Beryx splendens | reverse complement strand
TACAATTTAAAATGTCTGAGATGGTGAGGTAGCCCTACAGCAGACTGTGTAGTCAGACCCGACAGCTGCGGTTGGCACGGATGTTGCTCATGTATGTAAGGACACTTATGATGACTGCATGGATCGAATCAGGCATTGATTGCTATTTGTGTCTGAACACTAAACCTCGTACAGTAATTATAGGACATCCAATGCTCTGGAGGCCCCACGAATGTATGAAAGTATCAATTCAGCAGGGCCTGTGATGTTTGTGATAATTACCTCCATGTTTGTCAAGGACACTCTGTTCACGTTTGCCTCGTTGTTGATAAACATAATGTCTTTCGTATTGCTTCGGTCAATGAGATGCACGTCTTCCCCATCTACTGCCCTGTAATGGCGTGTAATATTGATTTTGGCTGTAAGATATTTTCTGCACGATAAAACACATCTTTGCTCAGCTCCTATTTTCAAAATCCCACTGTACACCTAATTAAGCAACTTCTTCTCAACTTCTCAACTTCGTTTCGCATCATTTTGATATCGCTCCAAAATATGTTTTTTCACAAGTAGCATAAGATTAAGGCTTGAAATAACATGAAATATTTATTACTGCAACCATTAGTTTAGCCACTAAGCAGCAACTGAGAATTATAGTTTCAGTTGTGGTGGGTTGATCTGTGGCCCCCAAAAGCTTTAAATCATCTGGCTCAAAGAATCAGAGTCTTGACTGAGCCAAATTGCCTGACTCTGGCCCTGTGGGAGAGATAATTGGGTGAAACAGGTGGTTTTGTGCCTGACTGAGGTATAAGACAAGAAGAAAGAAGAAAACAGAAAACAGCATGGATTTCTCATTTTTGATAAAACCACTGAAGCGTGCGGTTTCCAGTTTTTGTGCAGGCTATGAGTTCTGAAGGCAGTTAGAAGACGATAGCATCCCTGTATACCAGCAAAATGGCTGAAGGCTTTATAACGTGTGAATAAAATTTAGTGTATACATTCAAAATAGAGGTCTTGATGTGTATACTAGTTGAATTGATAGTCCAAATCCACCTTGAGGTGTAAGCCATGATGTGCTAAACCATGCTCACTTGGCAATCAGAACAAAAATCAAGATTTTGGCTTGGCCTTAGAATAAATCTATCAAGTTGGATACAATACAAACAATGCTATGTACCTTTAGTGCAGATTGGTAAAAAACTAAAGAAGTCTTGGGAAATAACTCAAAATAGTCAGAGGTGTCGTAGTGTGGGGGGAAATTGGAACGGACTACCCAGGGCTGCAATTTGGGGAGGGCCCTCGATTTTCAAAAGATGCGTGAGAGACTTGGATCAAGGAAGGAGGATGGGGGCCCACAGAGACTGCTTATGTGCAGTATAGGGCCCAGAATTTTGTGCTATACCCCTGAAAATAGTACCAACTTACATAAGACCCTCAATGTTGCAATTACAGCCTCCTGAAACTCTTTGGATTCAGTCTTTTATTGTTGAGCCCCCTTCAAGCCAATTATCAAGCCACGCAAAAGATTATTTTTTGTCCCTTGATGCCACTGATCATTCTGTTCTTTTTATTGTGTGTGTGTTGTTTTTTCCATGGCTCAGTTGAACAGTTGCGCACAAAAAACCACCCACACAGGAGCGTGCACACACAATCAGACAAGATGAACCCAAGACAACTCTGCGGAGAAGCGATGTAATTAGACTTGTTAATTGGAAGAGAGGCTTTTGCCACCTGCGGCAGCAAGAGTGTGAGTTTGTGGTCATCTCTCCAGAAATTGTCCCACTAATTGTTTTGGTTTCCAGACTTCCAGAGGGAAATAAGAACGTGACAATTCAATTACTAGTCTCTCTTAAGTTATACCTCAAACTACACGGCCTACTGGCACTCTGGCACATTGTGATCAATTTGCAGGGTTTATTGTTATATAACTGGCAATTTAATTTGCATTCCACCCGTATAAAAAGCCAATTCAACATCATTGCGACATCAGGAATGACAACTACTTAACTACATTCTACCCATTTCTGTTGCACTGACAAGCACAGAGATAAAGAGCACCCCGCTAGAGAGGAGAAATATTTTACATCAAAAAACTTAAACAAGAAGGACGAGGCAAGAAATGCTTTGATAGTTTCAGAGGGCGACTAGACTAGGTGCCATTGCAACTGAATGTTGGCCAAGTACATTCACCCAAAGGCCTTTCTTTAAACAATATTTTGCATTTCTGAAAACTTGGCATTGCTGCTTCTTTGCCTTCATGGCTGAGAGCCATCCTGAATGTAAATTTTGATTCAGGTTTTTTTTTTTCTTTCACTTTTTAAAGATGCTCCAATGCAGTACCTTGTGAAGGATGCTAACATATTGATTTCCCCAGGCTAATCAAAGTATCTTAGCTGTTGAGTAATCAGTCTTAGTGGTAAGGCCATGATTTGCAAAGAAATATACTGTAGGCTTAACTATAGTGCTTCAGGGACCGAGTCCATGCTGTTTCATTTCCACACAAATATGGACTTCATTACGGATAAACTCAGACTCAATGTCTGCATCATTTCCTTCTGTTAAGATACATTTTATATTCATATAAATAATCTCCCCTCTTCTTTTCTCTATTTTTGACTCAAAACAATATTGCCAATATCAATATTAACTTCTCACCTTGAGAAAGGCAGGTAGGTCCTATCATAGAATAGCCCATAACTCCATGTTGAAGACATAAGGAACCATATTGCTGTTGTTGATTGAAAACCGCATAGCCTACCTCAAAAACCATAACTCTCTCAGGAACTAAAAAAAACAGCCTTGTTTTTAGCTTGACCACAATGCATTTAAAAAAAAAACTTTATGTAACTGGTTTTGAAAAGGTTTCATAAAATCAAGGTTGTAGAATGTTCTCAACCCACAGAGGAGCATGTAATTTTTCAACTGAAGGGAAACTGAAATGAAAATTGGAGGTTTTCAACTGACAGGAACAATATGCAAATTCTAACTACACATTCTGAATAACATTTCAGAGTTTTCCATGTCTCTATTCAATTGAATTTCATCTAATTCTGCACATTTTCTAGGGCAACATATTAGTCAGAATCTAAAATATGTCTTTTTTTTTATATTTTGCATGGCAGTGGCCTACACATTAGAGCTTATATCTCACGGTAAATTTGGTTTATAATAAAAAATTGGTGTGCTTCAGATGCAGTTGTTTTTGTAAGCTAGTCTATGAAATTGTGTTCAGACAGGCATGGCTTTCACAGCGGCCATACAAAAGCTCTTGGCAGTAGCTTACCCCTTTAAAATGACACATATAATTAGTCATTTTAGACTGATTAAAACATTTTTTCTAAGGTTCATTTTTTCCACATGGGAAAGCCAGAGTATCCACAGATTTCGTGTCTCTCCTTTTCATACTGTATCAGGCATTTATACAGAATCACTTTGTTTCTCAACGAGTGAAAAATGCAAAGGATGCACTTCAACCTGGTTTATTGGGGTGGACACATGACAAGACAGTTACACAATATGGGACTGACACACCAAGTACAAAACATAACAGGATCTTGCATATGTTGCAGACAAGTCTACTGCATGACAAAAGAATTGAAATAACCTGACTACAAGAAGACAATCAAAGCTGAAGATCTGCACCAGTTCTGGCACAGACTGTAACAGCACTGACATAGCCACAGAAGTGCAAAGTACAACTAGGATGAAAGATAGCCCAAAGTGAATAATAGCTAAGTTGATGGATCGCCTGTGGAACTGAATGAACGCGTCAGCCATGAAAAGAAGTGGGTTCCCGATTTCCAGGTGTCTTTCTTCAGGACAGTTTGTTCCACCAGCTGCAGTTTTCACACTTAGCCCTTGCTATCCACTTGCTTCTACTCTCTCTGGCTCCAGTGGACGAGACACACAACTACTGCAGAGGAGACAGACAGGGTTCGTTTTTTTTTTTTACATTTTACTATTTTTGGTCTACTTTTATTAAGTTACTGTGGATAATGCAGGGGAAAAAAGACCTCCATGAACAGGAAGATGAAATGATCGTTACACTCATGGATGTGGTTTATTTTGCCCACTGCCCCCTGAGCCCAATTACTGTTGTTTACAGCCTCCAGATTTTGTCACATCCAGGGTACACTAAAGGCCATGAGTAACACAGCGCTCTGCAGAATCACTGGCGCAGTTGGTAAGTAATTGCAGAATAACCTGTAAAAGATAAACAACACAAGGCTAAGCACACTCTTATATGCAGAAAATTGAAGAAAGGATATTTTTTATTAAAATGCATCTATGACAAGTTTATTTTCAGTGTTTTCAATTTTACATGTGTGAAGAATCAACATGCTGATACTTTGTCAAGCCTTTACTTTAGCCTCTTAAATCAAAAAACTTTAATAGGGTTTTTGCAGAAATCTTCAGATCCTTTCAGATGTCTTAATGAAGGTCTGAGAGTGCGAAACACTCTAAAGTTATCGCTTTGCTGCCACTGCAGATAAAGATACTCTGTAATTTTATTAATTGTCTGTTCACTGTTTTTTGCAGCCTTTGTGTCGCATCTTTATCAAGGCTGCCATTAACTGCAGAGTTGTACTGTGCTTCCTCCGCATCTCTCTCTCTCTCTCTCTCTCTCTCTCTCTCTCTCTGTTTTTTGAGTCATGCTGTTGAATGTAAGACTATCATCACATGGTCCCACAAAGCGTGTTCTATCATCAAACATGATAGTTATATTCCTTCAGGAAAATAATTTCATTAAAAAAACATGATATAAGATTTCAAGCTTTAGTTCCTCAACCAATGAAAAAGTCTTTTAATTCAAACTAGTACCTACTGGTTCAGATGAGGCTCGTTGGGCCCTGCAACGCGCGCGCGCACACACACACACACACACACACACATGCGCACACACACACACACACACATGCACACACACACACACACACACATCACTGCACACCATCTTGCATATTGCTATGACTGTAGGCAACAGCTGAAAGAGCTTTGAAATTCCTGCAAAATAGAATTTGACCCCTGATACGGCCCACTAAGTACTCTGCCAAGTGTGACATTTTGATGCAATGGTGGATGCCTCAGGAGTGGAGTATTTTTTACTTCTGTAGTATGTAAGGAGCACTGCTTTGCATTTATACTCTACTGCACTGAACAGCTGATCTACACTGATGTAGCTGTACTTAGTCTGATGATGAAGGTTTGGCATTCAAAATGTGATTGTAAAAGGTTTTTAAAAATGGCAGACCTTCCATCTTCAAACTGTCCGAGATGAAGAAGTGGCAATCTAATCAGCTAGGACCAACTGCTGTGGCTTTACTTATAGAAGTAAATGCTTTAAGGATGGATCTATGTATGTATATGTGTAAATGGTATTATAACTGATAATGTGGTATTAAGTTGGTATTCTCCAAAAGCTTATAACTTTTGCACAGCACTGGTGAAATTGGACATTATGGACTAGGGGTGAGGGATGTCTTGACAAAGCAGGCTTGGTATCATTGGATATAGGAACATGTTTCCCCTAACAACACTTGATAAAGCCTGCTAACCATCCGACCAAGTAGCATAATAACTGTAATCCCATTGTTAACTCCAGTGCTAAACGGCAGAGATTTCTTATCTCGTGTCCTGCAAAGGGCTCTGTGCAAAAAGCTATTATAACAGAGCGTTTGCATGCTTCTTCTCCATTTATGAAGCAGATTTCCCAAGTGTGGGTCCTTCTATACAGCCGATATCAGGGGTCAGGGTTGGGTCACTAACTGGAATGGTAATGCTTGGGTTGACTAAATGTGGAAAGTATATAAGCACAAAGGTAGGAAGAATGGATAAATGGAACATCAGTTCTTCTGACCTTAGCACCATTTCTTCAGTCATTTTCAGTCCAGTAAAGAGAATGGTGCTGCACCTGTATAGATAACACCCGATCTAAGCACCTATCATAAACACCACCAAGCAGAATTTTCACAATTTGCATGTGGAGCCTACCCATAAAAACACTTCACACCATGTAACCCATGTAAATGACCACTCAGAAAGTAACTTAAAGGTAATTGGCAACAGATTACTTTTTAATGTCAGTAATATTTTATAGACTGGTGATGTTTGATCAGGTCAGTCAGATTGTTACTAGTAAGCCATCCAATGCTGTTAGTTGCTGACTCAGGACTCTGGGATTCCTTGGGTTGGCTGCTGCAGGGGTTCCCAAGCTTTTTCCTATCACAGGCCCCCATGGATTCATTTGGTACGATTTTGTCCTAAGGAACACCATCTGAGAAGCTTTTTGCTGTTAGGCTGTTTGGCAGAATTAGGGTGAGATCAGGTATAGTGGGATGCTTTTAGGCAAACGCTTCCAGAGAACATGAAAAAAGCTATTTATCAAACCAAATGATGTTCCTCCTATTTCAAGTCACTGTAACATTTCTGTGTTGAAATTAAATCTAAACAGTCACTAAATAGTAACCAATATACATTCTCTCATTGTGCTAACGTTTAGGGAGTGGAATAAAAATGAAACAGTTCCTCGTTTTGCAGGGAACTCTCTGGTGGCCCCAGGACCCTGTCTCGGGAACTGCTAGGTAATGCCATATAGACTGGTAGGCTATGCTGGAGGTACAATGCAAACAGCGAGCAGCAGCAGCAGCGGCAGCAGCCTGGCTCTGCAGGTACATGCACTTGCACGCAGTGGCAAGTGGGAGGCGCTGTAGGGCTTGCATGAGGAAAACAGAGTGGAAGGGGAGGAGCAGCATCGGGAGTAAAGTAGCCACACGGTGTGCCAGTCCGACCAAGCATTCGCTTACATCTCAGATCCGCCGCCGTTCAGCGAGCACATAAAGACGCGTCTGCCAAGTCCCGTCACTCCACTTGGTGACGTGCAGAGCCGAGCGGAGACCGGACACTTAACGACCAGCGGACAGCCGGTGCCATCAGACAGTGTTGTACATTTTGCTGTAAAATGCAACAGCGGTCTTTGCGGGATAAAGACAGCATTCATACATAAGCGTCGTAGCGAAACAAGGACAAACGCCGGGGGACAGAAGCAGCGAGCAGGGAGGTAAGCGCTCATTCAGTGGAGCTGGACCACTCGCCACGCTCACTTCGTGCAGGCCTATTTTTGATGCGCTTTCTGTCAGGCAGAGTTTAGTCCGTGCACAGGCACTTGTCCTATCACCAATGGCGTGAATGAATGAGAGGAGGATCATCAGTTGCACTGCCACCCCTAAGCTGAGGACCATAGCCTACCAAATGGTGTGTGCGGCGCTCACGTTGTGCGCAAGCGCTCCTGCACGAGAGAAAAAACTTCCTGCATGTCTTGGAGCAGCTGAGAGAAGCTGAGCAGGTTAGCAAAATATCAGTGCATCTCATGCAGTGAGGTAGAGGTAAATATAATGGTGGGGGAACTAGGAGGCGGTGATGGCCACTAGTATAAACAAAAATCAGTTATATTTTCAGGAAAAAACATAAGACCCTATTCTAATGTAACTTAGATATAACCTACAATGAAGTATACTATTGATTTATGTCAGAAAGATTTATGTTAGCCTGAAAAGGCGTTTTAAACTCTATTCTGCAAAAGAGGGTACATTGATTTTATGTGGGTTTGCCCTCCACTTCATCCCTGAATTCATTGATGTGTTTACTGAAATGCACAGTAATACAGAACAGATTTCTCTAAATCAGTGTTTCCATAAATATCTCAAGTGCACAGACTGCAGCTGAAACATGTTCTACACATCCTGGGGCTGTTTGCTTGTTGTACTTGTACACTCAGCAAAGCAATGTGTATTTATAAAATCCTCTTACTGTGATTACAGGCTGCAGATTTACCTAGTCCACTGCACAAGACTCATCCGTGTAGTCCAAACAACAACATTACTCACCACAAGCCCCATGTGTTGTTACAGTAGAGAAGTGATTGTGTGTGGCAGAGTGCTTTTTTTCCCTCCTAGCAAAAAGTTGGTGACGAATTTAACACTGAATCTATCAGTTTCAAAATGCTAGCCGCTCTTTTGTGACAAGCATTGTTTTTGTTGGGCTTGTAGAAGTGAAAAGGGATTCATAGGAGAGTGAAGTTGGAACTCATAATGGCATTATCACACTTAATCTCTAGTCCGTATTTAGCATGATTTATGTCACCTGTCATATCTTCATGTGGGATTTGGCACAACACTCTGTCAATCCTCACTGGCCTCTGCACTGATGGCTGTTTACGAGCCCCGAGCGTGTGTTTCTATATATATACATATAAATGGATGTACAGCCCTGGACCTGAGCGTATGTGGTTCTGTTTATAAATGGATGCACCCCAGTGTGTTTATTGTATTAACCAGCCAAACATGTGGGTCAGGAGCGGGACACACCTCCACTGATGGCATTTGAAAACCTTGCAGGCTATGGTGAATCAACGCAGGGATTAAGGGCTTTAGTCCTATCCTCCCTGAACAGGCAGGGAGCTCTGCACTCGATGAGGTGAGACAATACATTTGCCTCAGAGCTGGGGCCATTTAGCAGGGTCTTCTCACCTCATCGATATGACGGAGAGTTGTCTCTGCATATTTAGAGTAACCAGTCACTGTAGGTGGATGATTATGCAGCAGCATCAGCAGCAATATAAAGAGGTATAAGTGTGTGTGTGCATCCTCGTAGTCGAAAGCTACCGAGCTGTGTAGGCAGACGAGCTCTTCTGCCTCACCTCTATGGAACTATGTGATTCCTCTAGTTTGTTACAAGCTTCTTTGCGATAAGCTCAATCAGGGATAATCCTTCTGTATCAAACATGATTTACTGGCCTGGGGAAGTGCTTTGGCCTGAGAATTCATTTAGAAATTACCCCAAGGCATTTATCCTGCTGTTAGGAAAGGACAAGCGAAAAAAGACTGTTGTTATGGTCAGCAAATTACAATAGCTCTGGGGCGTTTTCATGTTGCTTTGTAATGTCACCACATTTTCCCCCAAGAAGAATAAATGCCCTTTGGTAAAGGATTTCATTTGATTCATACTGTATTTGGTGGGTGTGACTGCTGTATTGGGCTGTTCATACAGGGAAAGAAGGAAGGCCTGATGAAATACTGTATTTGGCTGAATCGGTGATCCACCCGTTTTTGATTATGGTGAAGGGGGAAAACACGCACCATAATTTACTGGAGTCCAGAGAACAGTAGCTGTGCCTGGCTGTCCACCGTACATGGTTGTAGAAATCCAGACGGTGTTTTCATTGAACAGTAGTCAGATAAACACAAGGGTGCCCAGACTGTATATGGCAGCAGCTTGGAGGAGATGGAGCCATTTGCACTGTTTATTGTGTAAAAACTCTTGTCTCTTACAATGCGCTTTGTGTCTGTGTCTTTGTTTTGTGCTGTGTGCACTGACTCACCGAGGCAACATTAGTAGGTGAATGTACCTGGCGATTAAAGTGATTCTGATTCTGGTAGTGAGCAAGGCCATTAGCACAGCAGGCATTGAAAGGTCAATTTGGACCAGCACACCCCCCACCAAAAACAAAATGGTTCTAAAGAAGAATTATGTGTGTTTTTATGTCTGCTTTGCTGGACGCCGTAAACTCCATTTCCCCTCATTGCAAGAGCACAGCGAGTTTGAGCAGAGTGGGGGGAATTTTCTTTTCTGTTCTCAGTAACATTTCAAAGACATGCTCCACCAGAATAAGATTTTTTCTTATTTGTTTTGCGGAACAATCTTCAAATGTTCATTTTTGGTGAATTTTTTGAGAAGAATATAGATATGTTTTACCACTCTAAAGGGGACCTTGATGACGTAGGCTAGCATCTGTTTAAAAAGTCCTTCATTGCCCACTCAAAGCCTGTGTGATTCAATTGCACAAGCATGTTTTTTCCCCCTGCACAAATATATTCTGAACATAGTTTACCTGTCATAATAAAGCAGAGGTGAAAGGTGTGCAAATGTCAGTTCAAAAATGCCGGGGAGATTGAAAGTAAAGAATAAGTAGAAAATGGACAAGCTCTGGTGGCTCTCACGACTTGCTCCTTCTTTGGTATTGAATATGTGAGTTTGAAAATGTTCACTGCATTTACAAAATCAGCTGTAATAATGTGCGCTACTCTGATTTCTGTATCTATCTATATATATATATATATGTGTGTGTGTGTGTGTGTATATATATATCAGTGTTCAGCAACTGGAAAGCTGAGAAATTTCAATCTTCTGTGATGCTTGCAGATGCTATTGGGAGCCTCGAATGAGAGTGAAAAATTAAATTAATCTGTTTTTTTTTGTGCCCCATGTGATGTTCAGATGGTGCTTAAGCCTGAGAGGAGTCCAAGAACCAGCTCAAACTGGAATGCGTAGCTTGGCTGCCTTGTACTTACCACACAAACATCAGCAAAATGTAGCCACAGCCAACACCAAATGCACGGGAGAGGGGGTGGGGGGCATCCGCAACGTGTTTCATAATTACTGGTCAAATCACCACAAATCACCTCGGATTAACAATAACAACCACACTGTGTTATGCTACGTGACTGTGCTATTGCCCAAAAATATGTAGCGGTTGCCGCATTCATGCAATGTTAATGGGGGCTACATTTTGCTGATGCTTGTATAGCTTCTACCAGAGAACCAAACTATGCATTCCAGTTTAACCCAGTCGTTTTACAGTACACACACACACACACA
>OMOV01088207.1:0-10453 GCA_900312565.1 Beryx splendens | reverse complement strand
TGCGCTTTGTTTCCTCCCCCTCCCCCACTCCCCCTCTCTCTCTCTCTCTCTCTCTCTCTCTCTCTCTCTCTCTCTCTCTCTCTCTCTCTCTCTCTCTCTCATTCTGTGTGTGTGCCTTTCAGTGTTAACAGAGATTTTTCCATTATAACAGCACTAACACCTTCTTCACACCCGCAGCTTGACAGTGCTGTTCTCACATCTTGCAGGCTCCCTGTTTTCACTGAGGAAATTGGTCCTTGTGAATGTCAAGGGTTACCGTCCAACTAACCATAGCTCACATTTTCATTCATTTACTGCTAGCCAAAATGAGATTGGGCCAGATCACACTCCCTTTGATGTATAGTTCAACCTTTTGTGTAGAAATGTTCAATGTTTCCTTTGTAAGTGGGTGCTCTGTAAAGGTCCTTTTCTGAGAGTATTTCTGTTATGCATGGTTGAAATTGCCAACAGGCAAATGAGATTTTGTTATAACCTATGTGATATTAATATCATCAGTCTGTGCATATACCATAATACAGTATAGTTCTGGCAGGCAGGAAACGGTGGATAAAATGACCTTTAATCGGTTAACTGTTCTTTACATGGTTGAGTGCATCATCTGTCAACTTAGCTGTGACTATTCTACTTCAGTTGCACCTTTATGTTTCTATGCTCGACACATATGAGGTAATTCAGCTTGGTTTGCACATCCTGCCCCAGCGACTAACATACCATCTGGTTGCATGGGGCTGTGCCAGGACACGGATACTGGTACAAGTTTCCCAAAAACATAAAATCATCCAGGATTTAATGATTCAGTCCCTGTGCTGTGGGCAGTAGAAACAGACCGGATCCCTGTCACTTACTAATATCATATTAGAAGCAAACATTCTATATTGGTCACTACCAGCTGTACTGTGGATGGGATGGTTGTTCGCAGGAAAGGCCACCACCCATGTTATCTATGTTCTCACAGCTATCACATCCCTCTGTAGGGTCAGTGTGTGGTCCAGAAACTAAGTTCTGTTCTTCTGTCTCTCAAGCTTCTTTCAGATTACTAACCATATTTACTGACCAACTCTGAATTGTGATCTGAGAACCTAAATCCCCACTTAGAGATGTGACAGTGTAGTAGAAGCACCAGCCCGAACAGACAACCCCCTTTATACCTGGGCTGGTATTAACATGTCCAACTATGTCCCTTACCACCTCTGATGGAACTGTAGTCAGATTCAGCCGACAGCATCAGCTAACTGTGTTAACTGCAACGCATCTTCAATCCACGTCACAACTACCGGTACATATGTTGCTGGAGGATCCAACCAGGAAGCACACATGCCCACACAGTAACATTCTTGCCTAATATGGATTGTCAGTATACTTGGATGGTGAACAAGCGAGAACAGGTGTTTACTGTCATTTTTCAAGGTCCCAAATATTACAAGGAAGTGACTTGTGTAGTTTGGCAAGGGAAAGAGAAATAGTCTGTGTATACTGCAGATGAATTTTAAAATCAGAGGTAACTGTAATCCATCGAAATCATATGTGGACACAAACTGGATACAAGATGCGTGTTAATGCCTGATGGGAAGGACAACCATTGCTCCAATCACAAAACACAAACAATTTGATCTTTTTACTGATGTCAGAAAGCACAATCAATGATCTGGCACACAGCTGCCTATGAAACAATATTCCTGCTAAGTTCTGCATCACATCTAAGAGGTGCCCGCAGCATGACGCAGTGATGCTTGACGGGGGATTTTGTGAAGTGAACCTTTGTACAGTGTTATGGGCCCATTAGCTCTCTGCAGGATGATGAATGAACTTAGCATAGTGCCAGTGACAGCACCGCTGATGGGCTTGTCATTTTATTTACATTCACATTATCTTCCTCTTCTGTACCTTTGTACTCAAGGTTCATCTATATGGTAATCTATCCTCATGCTTGGGGCTGCACATCCAGTCTCTAGTATGATGATCTTTGTTAAGGATGGTAATTATTCACTGCGATGATTTCTTTTATGTGTGTTCCTAACCCCCTGCCTTTTTACCTCTTTCTCTCTATCTGTGTCCCTCTACACCCTCTTTCCCTGTCCATTGCTGTTTCTTCATTTGTCTATCTCAAATTCTTTACCCTTCTCTCTCTCTCTCTCTCTCTCTCTCTCTCTCTCTCTCTCCACCTCTCCCTTCCTCCCACACAGAGATCTGTCTGCTGACCAAGGGCAGGCGAACGGCCAGTGTGCGGGCAGACACCTATTGTCGTCTCTTCTCCCTCTCTGTTGACCATTTCAATGAGGTGCTAGAAGAGTACCCCATGATGCGCCGCGCTTTCGAGACCGTTGCCATTGACCGATTGGACCGCATTGGTAAGACCTGCCTACATCTGATTCTCTTGTCTGATTGGTTGAATCTCTTGCCTGTCATTGTGCCTTGTTGTCTTGTCTCCATCAGTATTTGTTTGCCCTCTTCTTTCTTCATAATAGCATTGTGTCTGCCATCTTGTGCTGCATGATCTGTATGCTATCCTTTGTCTACTTCCTCCTCTTTCTTTGTCTTAAGTAACCTTAAAGAAAAATCCTTGTAACAAGCATTAATCCTTCTAAAGAACCAAAGTAGCATTTTGTGGATGGATTAACTGGAAGGCAGTGCATGTCGCTGTCCGGGAGGGTGTCAGGTCGCCCCCTCGTTGGTTTGGTGTTGACCCCCCACTGGATCCCAGCGAGTGGATGGAAGCTAACCTCACATGCATGTGCCTCCGCCCCTCTTTCCACTCATCTGCACACCTGGGTATGAGCAGCACCCCACCCCATGTCAGACTTCTTGAAATCAACCAGACAGTAGCCCCGTAAAAAGAAACTGAGCTGGGCAAGGTGACACCAGAGAGTCATTAGAGCTCTCTTCCAGGTCTTAGTGCTTCTACCAGGTCCAGCCCAGTTTGTAAACAGGCAGGACCCCATATAATTTCACACAACTAATCCCTCATTGGTGTCTCCTTTTCAATCATGTCAATAATGCTTCCTTACCTCATTGCCTGATAGAGGAACATTTATAGAGGAACTTGGCCATGACTGACTGTAGCTAAAGGAAAATTAGTGATAATGGTTTAAACGCAAACAGATTTGTTACAACTGAAAAAGGGGCACATGTATGTAATACAACCAGGGCAATTATTAGTTGGGTGCCAGTCCATAACAGATTTGGTGTAACTTTTAGATCCATGGATTCATTAGTGTTGCACATTTCTCCACACCTTTTCAAGAATATTTACAGTCTACTCTAACACACGGAAGGAATTGACAGATTTAATAACTCGAACAGGGAAAAGATTATATGATGATACGGAATTGTTGTCTGAAAGGTTCATGCTTCAACTCACACTCACAAGTAGAAAGTACATAGCATCTTTGCTATATGCGATGTATCTCCTTGAAACAGTGCTGTTCCCCTTTGATAACATTTTATATGCATCCTCCTTTTTCTAAGACGATCATAATGTTGTATGTTTCATGTAGAGTAAAATTCAGTCATGTTATGGTAACCGACATTTCATTTTCACATTCAGGTCTCACATTCAAGCAGGAAAAGGAGTTTAGTGAATTTTAAGTGCATAATGACGATAACCTTTAAGCTATCAACAGCCCATCTACAGTAGCTCTAATGTATTTACTCTTTATGGGCAGATATGCAATTTGCTAGTGTTTATTTTCATCATGTCATGGTGCCATAGATACTGCATACTTTAAGCACTGTTATTATCAACAAAACATGATCCTGAGGGTTTCTTCTCAACGTGAAAAAGGCAATTGCAGTTTCAAAGCTTCATTATTCTCATAATTATTAATAGATATGAATAGCACTAATTAAGTTACCCTGCTGATCTTTTCAGCTCAGCTATTGTAAGCTGAGCTGTTAATAAGGTAAAATGCTAGGTGGTTAACTTTGTCTCCCTGTTATTAATATTGGACCAGAAAGCATTCAGATATCACCTGAAAACAAAAAGACAAGGTGAATTTGCATAACGATAGTGTGCCAATGTTGTCTCAAACCAGTGGTTCAGCCTGCAGTCTGTATCTACTTCCTTATTTTTTATTGTTGTTGTTTTTCTTTGTCATGGCTTTGTTTTGGTGTGTTGTTTTGCCTGGTACAGGCATGTTGATATTGAATTGCTTTGCAGCCCTAGCATTGACTCAACATTGAAATACTATTGTGGCAGGCAAGTCAGCATCAACCCATAAACAATATGTTTATGATAAGACCGCTCAAATGCAATCAAAATCCATCACAAGATCTGGTGTGTCTCACTGTTGAGAAGAATACCATCTTTTGGACACCCAAGTCCTTATATTTGGACTAGAGTACTAGAATACATAAGCTTCATTTGCCCTGTAGTTAAGTGTATGATCTTTCTATGCTGTGCCCTTCAAAACATATGCCCTTTGACCTAAGCAGTCGTGATCTACATTTGCCCTTTTTATGCGAGAACTAGCTATGTTGGCTTTTTACCAGCCAGCAGTGTCAATCACCATGTGAAAATGAGAGCTGCCCACTCTGAGTAACACTTCTCCCTAATACGGAAGTGTTGTGGATTTGATCCATTCATTCAGACTTATCATTAAGGGGGTTTTGTCTCATACAAGGGAAAATACAATGTCATGATCCGTGCTGGTTGTATCGTTTCTATATATGAACTGCATTTGGTTACATGCTTGTCTCGTTCTAAAAGGAAAGAAAAGAAAAGTAACCATGCTTTGAAACCAATAACGTGTTGCACATTTGACATTATCTTCTATCTATCTAAAAATTATTTGACCAGGAGTCCGTCTTGAGACGAGCACATCTCGTTTTCAAGAGTGTCCTGGCCGACGAATAGGCATCAGGTAAACACTTTATTCCAATTCCAATATTCGCACAGGGGGAAAATGACCTAGAGGCTTGCTAAAATGGATCCGGTCTCAAATTCATTCTCCAAGAACATGACCTCTTGTACAAGGTTACGTTAACTGCTGAATTCCTCTATCAGTGACACATAACTCAATTTACCCACACTAGCATTGCAGATGGTTTCATGTCGACATTCAAAATGTCAAAAAATTAAGACAAGCATCAGGAAAACAAAGATATCTGATATCAATGATATTTATTTCGTAACGTATGCCATATTTATTTTGTAATAGATTTGCATTGAATAAGTAACTGTGGATTATAAGCACATATTCAGCACTATTGATGTCTGACATCTTTATTTAATCTTTGAATCCATTGTTCAAAGTATATTCACAAATGAAATCATGTCTGTCGATTAGTAAGTCCCCAGAACTTTACTAATGCAATGCCACACACAGTTTTTGTTACATGTAGAAATCCATTCCATTATTTTTTCATGTGTTCACCAGTAGAAAACATTTGTTTCTGGTTGTCTGACTTGTACTGTGAATTCTGTGATGGATTTTTTTGTAAACGATTTGGTCCTTGTTAAAATGACTTAGAAGAGAGGCAGTCTTTAAGCTGCTTTATTTTAAGCCTTAATTTAGGCGTAGGACTGACATCATGGTGACCACCTGGTGAGGCACAATCGCACAATGCTTGCGCTCACCATACTCAAAATGTTGTACCTTTAATTTAATTTAATTCATTGATTATGTCAGTCAAGAGTCATTTTCATACACACACACACATACACCAGGCAATTCATCTGCTTTTCTCTCTGGCATTTGCTCTTTGGTGATATACTGCACTATGTAGCGCTCAACAAGAGGGAAGTACACACTGATTGTTTGCATAATCATAAGCAGAAGAAAAATATCATGCAGCAGTTCAAAACAGAAGAAACAAAGGAGTTTGGTAATCAAGCGTCTGACAGATTATTAGTTAAATAATCTAACTGATTACATTGCAAATCAGAGTAAAGAGGTTTTAATTTCGGTCTTTCTCTACAAAGCCCAAGTCTGTTACAGCAGACGCAGGAATGCATCTGATCTCTGTTTTGTCTCATCCGTCAATATCTGTGTGTTTAATTTGTTCCAAACTGGGTCCTCATTATTTATGTGATCTTTGCTAGCGTTATGATGTTTTTGTTTGTTTATTTGTTTGTTTGTTTGTTTGTTTTGTTTGTTTTCTTTTCAGATTGTTCATTCTGATTTGCTCAAATTTCAGATAATTCTTCTATTCAACCGTTTAAAATATATTGAAAACGTGTTTTAGCTTGTCTGAAGTGCAGGTCTGAAGAGGTCTGCATGTTTTAACCAATCTCATTAGTTCTGTTGTGCCACAGGAAAGACAAATCATTAATAGAAAAGTAATTGTATCAATTCCAGTGGGTAATTTGACCTATATCATATTTTTATGTCAATTTGCCAAGTTTTGTGTAATCAAGAAACTTTTTATTTGTGTGAAGAAGAAACTTTATATTTACTTGTGACTGGTGTTTACGTGTTTTTTAAGGTGTTCAATGTATTTTTATTGTTATTTTGAAGGGAAAGGCCTGCGTATAAACCTCTCAGCATGAACTGGTAGTCACTTAAACTTAAACAGAGATGTTCAGAAATGTTCCAGTGGCTTGGTCAAAAATGGAGGCATCACTGATTGACGTTTCTGATGCCTAACCAGTGGCATCGCTACGGGCTTTCTTCTGGGGAATGTTATGAAATTAGCTTAGGGGATCAAGAAATATATATGTCAAATATATGTCAATCTTTACATAGTTCAAAATGTCTGCTGCCTCTCACCATCCTCGCTCCATTACGAGTGCAGTCTGTAGAGATTTGTGCTGCACAAAAGAGTGTGGGGTAAGTTTGATTTAGTGGTCAGAGCGGGCCAGGTATTTAACGTGAAAATCAAGCTTTGGGTGTGTGACGGTTTGTTGGTGTGTGTATTTGGTAGGAGGCTCTAATCACCGTCAGTCTGAGTAGAACTAAAATGTCTCTTGTGTCTCCAGTCTACCAGTTAGTTAGTCAGTAACTGAAGTAAAGATTTGTCAGCTTGCTTACATCCATTCAGCTCTATTTGTTTGGACTGATGAACATTAAATGCAGAAAAACTATTTTCCTTTTTTCAACTTGAGGCATTGCTTCCCTTAAATGTGAGAAAATGTTTAAATGTGTTAAAAGTTACATTTTGAATTGGCACCTATATAATGTGTAGTGGACTCCCCCAGCCATTCAGAAAGGATTAAGGCTTTTCCTAAGCTTAATCATCTTTGTTACTACAGCAGTGATGTAGCATGGAAAAGTAACAGCTGTCTGAGAGGAGAGGAGAGGAGAGGAGGAGAGGTTAAATCACTTGCTTCTTAAAATAAGTTATGCTTGAACTTAAGTTTCCATATTTAACAAGCAAAAGTGGCTTACTATTATAGGTTCTAGTAATATTATGAGGTAGTGAAATATATAGAGGCACAACCTTTGATTAAATATTAATAAATATATAACTCCAATTGGATTTAGAGAGAAAGCAGATGAGGAGTGGTGAGCACATACTGTGTATCATATATAGCCCTTAAAGTTTTGTATATGCATTGATAACTGTGTCTCTTTATCTTTGGCTCAACCTGAACTGAACAAGAGAGAGGAGAAGAGGACAGAGACAAAGAGAGATGAGGGGATGAGAGAAATAACAGGAGGCAAGAGAATAATTTAGCAGGGAAGGAGAGAGGAGAGAGACAGTAGATAAGACAAACAGCACATTACAAAATATCAGTGTTTACTTTGCTGCTTCATTCAGACCTGTGTACAGTATGTTCAAGTCCAAGTTGACCAGATTGATGCGTTTTGCCGATGTCCCTGTATGCTCTGGGATCTAAACAACGCCGCTGTGCCCAACTGCCTTCTTGATATATTCAGATGCTGCAAACTCTAAGCCCTCTGCAATAGGCTCTGTGAGATGACTGCCTTTTTTTCTTTAATCCCCATAGGTTATGTTGTGCTATGTAAAAATAACAAATGTACATGTGTTATCCTTCCCATCTACAGAGTTTAACCCTGTCGCCTTTAAAAATGCCATGCGGGCAGCCTTGTAAGTTCACAGTAGTCTAGTCGGTGTCTGGTGGTAGTTTTAGCTGTTAACCACCCAACCCTGTAGTAACCGATGGTAACTGAAGCACTCCAAGTCATAAACTTCAAATGAAGATTCAGAGAAATGGATGAAGACCTAATAGGAATACAGTAATTATTGGATACATTAGTGGATTATTGGACATATATTTTAATTTCGGTGTTATCCTCATACTGTATAATCCAAAGTTATTTTAGCAACACCATTTTGCAACGTAGGGTTGTAACTTTTTGTTGTGGACAATGATTGTATCAATCCACCATCAGCTGAGAGATCCTACAGAAGTCCTGTGTTACAGCTGACTGCATCATTTGTTAGCATCCTTGAAGGGAAAGAGCAGTACAGCATAATATTTTTAATGGTAAGCCGAGGTGCAGAAATGCTCTGTTCTCAAGGTCAGGGCTTAATGATTGATGGCTAGAGCCTTCAGCACATTTAAACTCCCCTCTGTCATCTTTACCAACAAAGGAGGTTTTTCAGACTGCTGTTCCACAAGGAAAAGTCAACAATATAACGGAAATATCTCCTCTAAAGAAGTTTGGACACGTTCATTCAAAGTGAAGAGGCCAAATAGAGCTAAATTGTGCAATTTGATGTGACAATATTAAAAAAATTTGCATGTCAAATGGGGCAGTTCTCTTGTCAGATGTTCAGTTTCAAGGGGCCTTTCATGCCCTTGGTACCACTCAGCATTTTACCACAGTTTCGCTCTCAAAGCCACAAAACTGGTTGATCTCTAAAGTAGCCATCTGTCAAGCCCTGATTATCACAGTTCTCATGACTTGTGACAGGCTTGGAAAGATTTTCACGCCTGTGGGCTCAAAATGCCCTTTACATAGCCTGCATAGTCATAGCACTTACTGTACTAAAAGCAGTTTGTTTATTGATTTAGGGAAACAAAGCTATGTAATAACGCTTTCATTTTAGGCATGATTTGCAAATGTGCTGTCCAGAATAGCAAAAAACATTTTTTTAGATAGATAATGATCTCCAGTGAATGCCAAGCAAATTTGAATCATAAAGATCACAACGAACTCTATATTGCAAACTCGTAATTATAAGGTAAGATGAGTTGGTGATTATCCCAGTATAAGGTATTTAATGCATGATAATATTCACCATGTGCCTATTGATGGTGCAGTAGTATGTTAGAATAGCAGACTGTCTGTTTTTGTTTGTTTGTTTGTGTTTAATTTGCCTTGTGTTTTAAAAAGTGGTTATTTTAGTATCCTTGTGATGTGTTTTAGGTGGATTATCATTGTCATTGTGACTTCAATAGAATGTGCCTTTGAATTAGATTAGTAGAACACTTTTTTCCTTTTCTTCTTGAAACAGTAGTCTAATGTTTGTCTTAGTGGGTACAACTTATCAGTATTCTTTTGTATTTCATTATCTTCACTTCAGTATCTTCACAATCTATGCTATCACACGTTACACTGTCAGTAATCTATGTCTCCTTATGTCTCCCTCACTCTTCTCAAGTGTTATACTTCCCATAGTCATTGTCATTCAATGTCCTTCACACTTCATATCCAATTTCACGGCCCTTACTGAACTTAAAGATGCAGTTTGTAAGATTTTAAGAACTGAAATACCTCAAAATATGTGTAAAGCTTTAGCCAGCAGATAATTATTACAGGTAGTAACAATGTCTAAGACAGCATGCCCAAGCAAATATGCACCAACCTTCCTAAAAAAAACATGCAAACTGCATCTTTAATGTTATTGTCCTGTATCCTGCGGTTTAGTGCTGCCAAGGTTTGCCATGGCTGTGTGCGCTCACCTCTACTGATTGCACCCCAACAGGGAAGAAGAACTCGCTGCTGCTACAGAAGTTCCAGAAGGACCTGAACGCCGGCGTTTTCAACACGCAGGAGAACGAGATATTGAAGCAGATTATTCGTCAGGACAGGGAGATGGTGATGATGGTGGACCGCAAGCAGTCGGTCACCGGGATGAACTCAACACCAATGTCTGGAAACTCCATCATTAACTCACCAGCCCAACCGCCCTACGCCAGCTCCTTAGGCAACAACCAGCTCCAGCAGTCCTCTGTACCCTTGACCTACAGTGCTTCAGCTATTGCCAATGCCTCTGCTGCCCGTATCCTGCCGGCCGCCGCCGCCGCTGCCGCACAAGGGATTTACCCTGCCCCTAGTGTTTCTCATGGCAACCTTAATTCTTCCTCGACCAACCCTCAGACCCCACTCCAGCAGCAGGGGGCAATCATGTCGCCCTGCTCCTTCACGGCTGCCATGTGTAGCCCACCCGTGCAGACCCCTCTGGCTGGCCGGAGCTTCCAGTACGGCTCACCCACTGCCTCCCAGCTGTCACTCATCCAGCAGCCCATGCCCCAGCCTCCTCTGTCCACACAGCAACAGCTTGCCCAGCAACCTGCTGTGTCATCTGCAGCCGCAGCCTCGGC
>OMOV01088202.1:0-18853 GCA_900312565.1 Beryx splendens | reverse complement strand
GACGCTCTTCCGATCTGACCCGAGAACAGAGCTGTTAGTGTAACATAAATATTGAGACAGGGCTTCACGTCAACCATCAAAGGCGTGGACCAGCCAGCCAGTCACGCATGAGACTTCTGCAAACCAAGTGTGAGAAAGGGCAAATACCTGACATGTCCCATGGTTGAGAAATCGTCAAAAGTGGAACATTTCTACAAGCCGTGCCAGAGGACAAAAGCGTCTGTTGTCTTTCTGAACAATTATGTTTTCAGCACACCAGCTTACATGTAGACAAAATGCTATTTTTAAGAGACTAAACACTCCCTGGTTATGTCACTGGCATCTTGCTTATTACGTGTTTTTTGCGTTGACGAGACAGGATGTGATGTTCAGGCTACTCATGGCTCTTAGATAATTACTATATCACTGTTTAAAAATATATCCGTCCATATTTGTCATCATCTAAAATAGAAGACACCATCTGATGTCATCTCAGGTGTAACTGAATAATCTGAAATCAACTCATAGCCACTGGAAGGAACAGGGGCAGGGCTTCCTTGCACGTAAAAAGTCATTTTAATGGAAGTAATTATGTGTCAAGAAATGATTAGAGGTGGCACATCTTCCAAAAGTCAAGAACAAAACGTAACATAAACCACCGGCATGATTTGCCATGAAGATAACAGTAACCAAACATGAGGACTTTGTTGTGTGGGAAGTGTTTACCTGCTGTAACACACACACTGCAGCGTGCTATCGCTGCACACACACTCTGATAAATCACGGAACATGTCTGATGTGTATGTGATTCACAGACATGCTTAACAAATTCCCAGAAACACTTCCATCACCGATAAGCTTGTGTCTTTCAATTTTTAAAAAAGCGCAACAAACGGAAGGAATTGACCCTGAAGTGATGGGAGCGGGTGCTGATGACAGCTCATGCTGCAGGCTGAGGACGGAAAACAACAGAGCACAGGTGCCTGATGTCCATGTGATGACCGCAGCCTTTACAGCTCATCCATCATGTCCTACGTATTGTTATATGGCAAATATGCATTATGACAGTGAGGAGAAAGAGGCTTTCAAACGCAGTTACATAACATCTCAGCATAACGGAACATGCTGTTCACTTATTTATTATTTCTGCAGTGTCATGCCACATTTGTATCTTTAATTTTGAAATGTTAAAACTGCTTAAAATACATGCAATTGCAAATATTTTTCAGTAAATTTTCTTTTTAAAGCATATATACAACTACTACAACTACTATTACTACTACTAATAATAATAAGTAAAGCAGAACAAGAAGAATATTGCTTTATAGGAACTATCTATGTGGCGTATACAGTGTGCACACATTCTGGTTTTGGATTTATTCAGAAGAAAATAATAAGCACAAAGGAATTCACAGATTCAAAGGCTGACTAATATTTACACAAAATCTATTACTCATTATTAATAAATAATGAGGACTTGCAGCACTTTCTTGTGACAAATCCTCTCCGTTCACATAAGGTTGGCAGCAGGACAGGGTTGGACTTTGGCGGAATTGTTTTTTTTTTTGCAAAAAGGTTAAAGAACAACTTCTGTTTTCTCAGCCAGCCATCTGAATAAAGCTTTCCTGCTTCCTGCTGACGTCTGCATGCACAAACAGACGTGAGAAGGGGCGTTAAGTCATAGTTTTGGGAATAGCATGAAACTGAAAATTAGTTGTTGCTGTGATGACAATGCCATCTGAAATTAATTTGTATACTTACAATCTCATGAACTAGCAATACTCAAACCACGATTCCCTCTCATTATTGTATATTTGTCCAAAATGGAGACTGGACACGCTGAGCCCAAGAACAGGTTTAGCTGCTTGTGTATCAGATCATTGACTTCACTGAGCTGATATATCGTTATTATATTGGACTGGGCTGATAAAAATCTGCACCACAAATACTGTGACCTGCTTTCTACTGACGGAAGTGAAAAATAGACCCAAGAACTTGAAGCAATTTGAATTACAAGAGTGACTGAGTGGAGAATGGATTAACAATGTTACAATGTTATTAATGTTTTTAATGTAGCTTTTCTATATTCTGCTATAGGAACTCCTCTGAAGTCTTTTACCAATTTTACTGCTTATTTTACTGCTTTTACCAATCAAAACTATTGATAAGGTTTTGAGTAAAAAAAAAGAAAAAGTTCTGGGACGTCATCCAGTGGACGATTTATGCAAATGAAACAAAGGAGATGGTAAACTGTTGTTCAGTCAAAACAAGAAGAGGCTGCATACAGACACATTGTAGACCTGCTCCTTTACTTGCAGCATTGTAAGACGCAGCTCTCGTCTGCAGTTAGTGTCTCACCAGACCAGCTGTCCGAGGCAGAGGGACAGCATGCTGAAATCAAAGGGTTTTCCCCCCACAAAGTTTCCTTTTAGTTATGCATTACCTCTAGTCATGTTCGGTAAATGGGAGTCGCAGTTTTCTCACCATGATATGAGTGTTTAAAAGTGGTAACTGTCTGAGTCATATAGGACAATACTGCACGTGTTCTATCTTGAGGAAATGTCGACTATGAAGGAAAGAAACTGTGTAATTAGACTAGCAGTCAGTAGCTTGCTGGTAGTTCAACTACATTCATATTTGCATAGTGATTCAAGTAGTTAAATTATTATTTTTGTTGTCATTTTTTGTGTAGTTAACTACTGAAACTACAAACTGCAAACAGTTTTGGGCCATAAAAGGAAAGGAATGATATTATTTTTTATTTTTTAGTTACTAAGTAAGAATTATCAATACTATGGCACATTATGGCGGGTGCTGCAAAAAATGTGCCTTAGTATTGATAATTCTTACTTTCTACTGTAATTATTGTGCACATTACTTTTTACTTATTGTGAGAATCTGTTTATAATTTATACTGTGGGAGCAAATGGGGAGTCAGCATTCCTTGGGTGTTTTATTTTTTGGTTTATGTATGACCTGTGAACAAGCGGGCACTTTCTGCAATAAACTCAGTTGAGTGGCATTTTTTGCTGGCATGTGACTTTTTTTTGTTATATTTTGTTATAATTTCATATCACATGTACATTGTCAATTTGATTTTTTTTTACGAAGCAGTTGGAACTACTTTTTCTAAGTAGCTTTAGTTGACCTAACTCTCTCTAGGGTAGCTTTGCTGTAGTTCAACTACTTCCGGTGTGAAGTAATTGGTAGCTTGCAAAACTATAGCTTCCCCAACACTGGTGACAGAGCGGGACAGAGTCATACAGGCCAAATAAGTATGTGACAGAGGGTTAGAAACTGGAAGAGGAAGAGAGAAAAAGGAGAGCGAGTGAGAATAACCATCAGAAAGGAGACTAAATATGGTCAAGGATTCTCGACTGACGAATCATTTGTGTGTGTGTTTTCTTTCCAGGTGATGTCCGTCCACACTGCTAGTCAGCTGCTATGAAAGCCTGACAAGAGCTGCTGAAAGCTTTTCTTCCAAGGCCGTCAGCAGTGCGTCACCTCGGCTAGGGCCTCTTGTTTTTGGGAAACACCTACTACTTGTATGCAAAGGCATCCATTTATTGGAAGCATCAACAAATATCTGTTATTTCTTTCATTTCATGTCAGTATTTTGGGATCTGCCTGCTGACAGGACCACACAGGCACTTTTATAAAACAGTAAGAGCTATGCCTGCTACCTACAAACTTCACCTGCTTGATTGGGGTCAGGCAGTAACAACAAAAGCAAACGTTTGCCCTATTTTTGTCAATTATGTCTGATTAATATATTTCCAGTAGCGCCGGCTGAGGTCTAATCTTTGCTTTATATTTAACCAGGGGGTGTAGCAGCCTGACATTCACACTGTCTCCCATGTTGAACTCTGTACTTCTTTCTCCGGAGTCAATTCTGATCAAATAGAGTTAGAGATAGTTATAGGGAGATACAGTTTATCAAACAAAGAACGGGACAATGTGATATTGATCGGACACTTTGATGGCAATCCAAGTGGATTATGGTCGTAGAGTAGAAGAGTGTGATAAGAGGGCCGACTTGCTCAAGTGATGTGACGTTGCTAAAAAAATTAATAAACTGATGATTAACTTAGAAATGGCGTAGGATGACATGGTGAAATGATTTAAACAAATACAAAATTTCAGCATAAAGCTTAAAATTTACAAGTATTTGAATAGAGTAAAAGCAAAAGAATCAAAATGCCAATAAGGAACTTTTCAACAATTAGGCCTATGTATGCTTGAGTGGGAGATTTTGTCTGTTTCTTTTGATGTGTTTGACTGCAACATACAATTTGAGTGAACTTTTAAGTTTAATACTGAAATTCTGTGAATAAATACACACTGCCACCTAGTGCACAGTTTAAAATGGGCTTCATCAGCTACCAACACTAGTCAAATGCTGTTACCTGCGGCCAAATTACAACATGATGAAGAGGATTTGGCTCCATCTAGCGGTGAGACTGAGAAACTGCAGGGCATAAACTTTTGCTTTACCAGTTAGTCAAGAACTGTATCCATGATTGTGATTTATATTGCCTTCTCATATCAGACAAGAGGTAGTATTCAATAATGCACACCTGGATAGTCAGCATCATGACTGTACAATGAAATATAAAAATCTGCAATTTTAGCAAGTTTCTGTACTAGAAATCACGTTGCATTTTATATCTTGTGAGATGTGAAAGTGAAAATCATCTATTTTTTCCTGCACAAAACAGAGTCATGCACTTTAGGGTAGAACATCTCCAGTTTTGCTTCTCTGAAAAGTCTTGATAGGTGGAAACAGCATTGAAATATTCTGGGTATTTGCTTTTCTCATCCAGTGACATCAGAGCAGCAGACAGATGAAGGTGTTGAAATTCACCACAAGGCACATTTTCTAGCCAGACTTTTCCTTTACTCCTTCGAGCACTCTCCTTCGTTTCAGATTGGTGAAGAGCAAAGCAAAGTTGACAATGTATGTTGACACGCAGACCATGCAGAAATCCCCCAGAACGAAGGCGAGGATGGTTGCCAGATAGAGCGAGCCGGCCACAGACACCCAGGAGGAGAAGACCAGAAACAACGCTGCCCTCTTGTAGACCGACAGTCCTGCAGGAACGAGAGACACATGACTGAGATTAGAAGAAAAAAAATGTAGAGCAGAAATTTACATATTTGTGTAGTTATGCAGTCTTTCTCTAATTCAGATTTTATACTACTTTTTTAAAATCAATTTGTAAAACTTTGAACTTAGCTGGAATGCAGGTCTGTGGTTCACCAAATCCACGTTGGATTGAAAATAGCACATTTTTGTCTGCACTGTTCACACTGTAATTTACAGAGGGGAATGACAGACTAACCGAGGCCCAGCTGCAGAGTGTAAAATATGATGCCCAGGATGCTGTTGGGCTGGTTCAGAGCGCTATCTTGGGCCACAAAAAACTGGACCAAACCAAAGCCACGTCCCCATCTGCCAGGAAGGAAAGGAAAAACAGTCATTTCAAACCATTTTGAAAAATATATATAATATACAATCATATCTATGCTTAACTGTCTGTGTTACCCAAATTTGGCCTTTTGATAAGAACCTTTATCTAGAGGTAACTGTGCAATATGAGAAAATGAAAAAAAAATGTATAGGCTACTTTTAAAAGCTTAATATCCACTTGATTGACAGCCATAATGCAAAATAGCATCGATGTGGCCGATGTCCAGGGCCTCCAGAGGATCTTTAACACGTGGCAATGAAGGGGGCGGAACTGCAATGCAATGCACTGATTTCTCAGCGCATAAGCAAACTGATTTCTCAACACACAAGCAGTCAAAGTCAGTAGGTTATTCACATTTGACAGTAAGCACGTGAGGAACTGAGAAATCCCTAACCCAGAGAAATGATCCTACCTGGAGATGAACACCTTGGAGCAGCTCACAGACTCCCCCAGGTCGCACATCGCCCTGTAGTCTGGGTTGCTCTCTCGGGAAAGCTCGACATGGAGCGCATACACAGACAAAATCAAACCAAAAGCGCACAGAAATATGCGCATTTTTCTCTCCCACGTGGGCATCCCATCACTAGCAGCCGCTGCCATGATGTCCCGACACTTTCACACGGACTTACGAAGAGTGTGCACACAAAAACGGCTGCTTTCTGCTGGTTTCTCACATCGAAGTATGGGGGGTTTCTGCAACACAGCTTTCCCTCAATTGCGCAAGTCAACCTGACGTGTTAAAAAACAGATTCTCACTTTTGATTGGTCGAAGTCATTTTTAACACCGCATGTGATTGGCCGGTTGAGAAGCAGATGTTTGCCCAGAGGTGGGTTTACTGTGGGTTTACTGTGGACTTAGCTGTCTGGCTTTTGGGGAAAATGCAACAACAGCCCTCATTTTCGTGCCATGCTACTGCAGCTTGCTCACATTCCCTGATGCGACACCCATCCTAAATGTTCCCAGTTGACGGCCAACAACGCACATCTGCTCGCTCTGCACATATTTCTGCAGGCGGCATATAGAAGTTATCTGCATCTGTAAATCTGGTAATGTGAGCAGTTAACACAATGCATATTTGCCCCGTCTGAACATATCTTCAATCCTGAAAGGCTAATGAGCCTCAGACCTGTAAATCTGTCAACGAAGATGCTGTAGGCTTTCTTTCTTTCTTGCTTGCTTTATTTCTTTTACTAATCGCAATATGCTCGATTGCTGTTACATGCGTTATTATTATTATTATTATTATTATTATTATTATTATTATTATTATCATTATTATTATTATTATTATTGTCGTTATCATTATTATTATTATGTTTATTATTATGTTTATTACTCTGTGATCCAATCTAGATAGATGAGGTTTTAAATGCCATATCAACTGTATTTTGTCCAAAATCATAAGGTCGCCACTCGCCAGTTGAACCACTGGTAAGATCATTAATTCCTTTCTTCGGGCCAGTCCACTAAACTGCGTCGGCACCACCCAAAAGCCGTCTGCTGTAATGTCCCGCCTTCCGTGACGTTGCGCCTTGCTATTGGACGGCCGCTCTGATTCCAGAACGCCCGGTTGGCTAGCGACATGTCATTCAGAGCGCAACACGGAACAGAACGAGGAAGTAGAAGGCAAAAACAAGAAACAACATGCTATCCCAGGATTTAAACTAATGCGGCTGTTGTGGTTGTCTTACCAGGTGAACGCCTATTTCGCTACCTAGAGGCACGTCTGTCTGTGTGATAGCAAAGTTAGGTTTGTTTAACAGAGAGAGACACTTTAGCGTCATACCTTCCTAGAAAGCTAGAGGTCCAGGTAACTAGCCTCCGCCCCTGCGTGAAGCGGTGGGCTAGTTACGTCTTTATTGTGCAGTCTGGTCTCATGTAATGCCTATGTGGCCTTCAAGCCTGTTCCTCAGAGACAACTGACCGTAGATTTGTGTTCTGCCTGCCTTTAAAGAGTCAGACTGAGTGGTTTGACTGTAAGCTGTGGGGTTTTGGGTCCTACTAGGCCTAACGTGACCACTGCTGCATTATTGTGTGCAGCGTGTAAACCGCGCAGGGTCAGGAGCTTGACCAGACCTCACCTCTGCTGTCTCCATATTTGCGTCTATCATCAACGCATCAGCACATTTTAAAATACCTTTACCTATAGCTACAACATTGTTTACTGAATCAATCGCCAAAAAAAATGCAATAGGACTGTTGTTAAATTAATGAAACAATAGGTCTGCAAAGCTGCAGCTGGATAATTGGACAATATGCTCAAATGACCTGTGACTTTGACAAAATCTCCTCCCAAGAAAGACCTGTAGCTGCTCCTGTGGCAGTGATCTCAATAGTATACTCAAGAGTTTTTCTATGCAATAACCTGAAGCAAGTTTTAAAACAGCTGGCTGACAATGACCAAAAGAATCAATGCAACGCTGCCTGTTTGATTCTCTACTCTGAATACTGCTGGTTTTCTATTCTACCATTGTTTTCATTATAATCAGGGACTATTTAAAGCTGGGAAGACAGGTACTGTAAATGCATTTAACTAGCTGGCAGAATAGAAAACCAGCAGCACTGTGGGCCTCAAGGACGAGTTCAGAACCATTAGATGAGACCAACACATTATCTCTCACTCTGCTATTCATTCTTTACAGAGTCATGTCAACCAAGGAGGTGGGAGAAGGTAAAAATGCTCAACCTGTGGCCATGTCAACCCAAGTAATGGCCACCGACATAAGCAGAGAAAGCAACAACCATCACGGTGCAGCGGTGGAGGCGGCCGGCGGCACCACAGAGACCAGCACAGCGGCCAAGAACCTGGCTCTGCTCAAAGCTCACTCCCTGGACGTGACCTTCGAGGTCGGCGAGGAGTACGATGTTATAGAAACCATCGGCACAGGGGCCTACGGCGTGGTTTCATCTGCCAGGAGACGGGACAATGGTACGGCTGCTTTGATGAAGAAATAACACATGCGTATTCAATTCTGTGTACTACAATGCTGAGTGACAGATGTACAAATTCCTCTTGTTAGTATCATCATCCAAACTCAATTGTTGACCCCTGTTTTGCTGTGTTTTTCACTGTGTTATATTTACACTTCACAGGCCAGCAGGTGGCGATAAAGAAGATCTCAAATGCTTTTGAAGTGCTAACAAATGCCAAACGCACCTTGCGAGAGCTGAAGATTCTCAAGCACTTCAAACATGACAACATTATCGCCATCAAAGACATCCTACAGCCCAACCTTCCTCACTCTGCCTTCAAGTCTGTGTACGTACAGCCGCTGCAGTTACTCTCATATTATCCATTGAGAATTGCACAAAAAGAGTGGAAAGCGTCAGTCCAGTTAACACACAACACACTTTATCTGGATCTAAACCCTGATGTTTCTCTGATATTAATGTGAGCTATAGCGTGATTATGTTTTATTTAAACAACCATGCCACACATACGTTGTGCTACTGTGATGTTTCTTCAGGGGAAAGATATCTGATCTCCAAGCTGCTTTCCTGTGGTGTCACACCTAGAGACAAGATTTTGAAATGTCAAATTAAGTGTTCCTTTCACAAAGATAGATCATTTATTGATGCTTCTCAATCCATGGTAAAATTTCAAAGATATACAAATGCTTAAAATCTTACAGACAGCCTTTTAAGTGGCATAATCTAATCAGAATTTATTTAGAGTCAAGAACAAGTTGATTTGTTTGTATTTTTGTCAGGGCTAAAAATTTGTCATCATGTACAAAAGCCAATTATTATCCTAACCTCAAAGGAATAGAGTTCATTCAGAAGATTCACGTTTGGAAGTTCAGTGAAGCCAGTTCTTATTTCAAATTAACTGCAATGCATTATGGACCTCATACAGTGTAATTTGCTGTTACAAATATTATTTGATATGTCTGTTGGAAGTCCAATGCTATGCACTATTGCTAGAATATTTTTTTTGCATGGCCACATTTATTGTTCACAGTTCAGTTAATCGGTAAAGTAAAATGTCCGCTGGCCAAAAAGTAAAAAATTAAAGCAAATTCCACCGGACCTAAAATGAAGAGTTGAACGCTTTTCTCCTCTCATCTGAAAGGCTTCATGAGTGACGAAACGTCTCCAACTCTTCATTTTAAGTCCAGTGGATATTGTTTATATTTTTTTGGACAGTTTACTACCTGGATAACTGAAATGAATCTCTATTTACAGATTATTCAAATTGCTAATTATTTTACTGTATTCAACCCATCTCACTTTCCCCCTGTGCTTGTGTGTAGATATGTGGTACTGGACCTAATGGAGAGTGACCTGCACCAAATCATACACTCTGGCCAGCCGCTAACCCCAGAACACACACGCTACTTTCTGTACCAGCTCCTCCGCGGCCTTAAGTACGTGCACTCAGCCAACGTCATCCACCGTGACCTCAAACCCTCCAACCTCTTGGTGAACGAGAACTGTGAGCTGAAAATTGGGGACTTTGGCATGGCGAGGGGTCTCAGCTCACACCCTGAGGAGTCTCATTCCTTTATGACGGAGTATGTGGCAACGCGATGGTACCGCGCTCCAGAACTCATGCTCTCCCTGCAGCACTACAGTTTGGCCATTGACTTGTGGTCCGTTGGCTGCATCTTTGCTGAGATGCTGGGGCGTAAACAGCTTTTTCCCGGGAAGCACTACGTCCACCAGCTCCAGCTCATTTTGTCCGTGCTGGGCACTCCTCCCGAGGGTTTGATCGGGGCTATTGGGGCTGACAGAGTGCGCTCCTATGTTCAGAGTCTTCCATCACGGGCCCCTGTGCCCCTGGCCAAACTCTATCCACAGGCTGAGCGAGAGGCGTTGGACCTGCTGGGGGCCATGTTGCGCTTTGACCCTCGTGAGCGAATTGATGTGACACAAGCACTGGAGCATCCTTACCTGGACAAGTACCACGACCCGGATGATGAGCCCATCTGCGTGCCGGCATTTGACTTTGAATTTGACAAGCTTCCAATGAACAAGGATCAAATTAAAGAGGCGATCCTGATGGAGATCCAGGACTTTCATCAAAAGAAACAGAGCGGTCGTCAAAGACTCCAGTTCAGGCCCTTGCCGAGGGTGAATGGTGGAGCTGGAGGAGTGCAGAGCAGCAACCAGCGTGTTGCTCAGGCCTCGACTGTAAACCTGACCAAATCAACATTGGTTCCCTTGGCACAGCTCTCACAAGCAACGCAGCATCAGGCACAGCAAGTGATAGAAGTTAAGTCTCAACAGCAGCAGGACAGTGTTATCCACACACCAGCAGAAGGGAGCCAGCCATTTACAAATCAAATGCCAACCTTTAACAAGCAGCCCACATCCCTTTTAGAAGTTACCCCACCCCATGTGCCCCATAATTTGCCTCTCCTCACTAAGAGTGAGAGTGGCCCGGTTGATGTGGACATGCCCAGTGCCAACTCTGACGGTGGTCAGCCGGAGACTATCGATCTAACGACGCCAGTCTCTAGCCAGGACGCTCCATCAGAAGCAATGAGAGACAGTGAGGGACAGGAGCAGCTGCCCAACAGCCAGGCTCCTCTGGCTCAGGCCGCCAAACACCAGTCCATGACCCAGGCTCCCACCTCCGTGCCTGCAACACCAGCACAGACCATGACACCCCTCCCGACCACGGTGCCTTCTCTTTCTCTCTCCCAGGCACAAGCCCAGTCATTATCTCAGTCCCTCTCTCACTCTCTGTCCAAGGGCACCAGGGCCCCACCAGGTGTGGGAGAGGGAACCAGAAAAGAGGGAGCCATTTCAGAGGATACTAAAGCTGCACTTAAAGCAGCCCTACTGAAATCAGCTCTCAGAAATAAAGCCAGATGTGGTAGGTTAACATTTTTCTCTAGTATTTAGAAAGGTTTGACATGTGCATGCTGTTGATACGTTAAGTCAAAGGAATATTTATAGCCTAATTTGATGTGTTCCTTGCAGACGGAGGCACCTCTGCACTGGGGATGGATATCGGCACAGGAGGAAGTATATCGTCCTCCCTGTCTTCTCTTCCGGAGTTGCGTCGACCTGTTACAGCCCAGGAGCGTCAAAGAGAGAGAGAGGAGAAAAGAAGGAAGAGGCAGGAGCGAGCCAGGGAGCGGGAGAGGAAAATGAAGGAGAAGGAGAGAAGAGAGGGCAAGCATGGGGACTCACTGGGCGGAGTCCTGCTGAGCGACAACGACAAAAGCCTGTTGGAACGCTGGAAAAAGATGATGGGAGGCTGCAATGACAAATCTCACATGCCTAATAACGACGGAGCAAAGGCTAAGGATTGCAATGTGAACTCACACCATGGTGTAGCTATGAGTGATAACACCCAAGTAGCAATGAGCAAAAAAGCAGAGAAAGAGGCAGGGAAGATTCAGTCTCATGAACAGTTGATCCCTCAAGTTAAGCCTAACCTGTCTGGCTTGTTTCAGCCTCCCAACACCCAGGGATCATTGCCTTTCTCCATGAGCCAGACGAAGCCACCAGCAGATATAGGGGTTGTTGCTGTGAGTGGAGGAATAGATATAATGACAGTCACTAGCAGCTTTGTCAAAAACAGCACGCTTAAACCGCACGACGAGAGTGGGGGGCAAAGTGGTTTCAACTGTTTGGGGAATTGGAGTGGGCAGCAAGTAGAGACAAGGCAACCGCAGCAACCACAACCGAACAGGTCGCCCCAGCCCCCACCGACAAGCTTTCTTCAGCCCCAGCTCCAACCTCAAAGTCAACCTCACTCCCGGCCACAGCCTAACCCTCAACCTCAGTCTCAGCTGCTTCCGCTGGAGACCTTTTTGACTAAAGCCCCAACACTAACCACCAGAGAGACAAATGGAAACGTGGATGTCGGAGGCCAAAATAACCTGAACTCCCACCCTAACCGGTCAACTGCGAGTCCCGGGCCTATGGAGAAGCTGTGTCCCTCCATAGGAGAGAAATCTGGACCCCAGGCAGCAAACCCTCTCTGTGGGGCCTTAGGGGTCCCATCTCAGCCTCATCCCAGCTTGGGATTCACAGACACTGGGCAGCCAGGGCCTTCCATCGCCCCGGACATCCACACAGTAACACTGCAGCTCTCAAAGTCACAGGTGCGTCTCAGGTTTCTTTTGATCTGCTTTGTGCCTTCCTCTTACGGTTTTCTATTGTCTAACAAGCTACAGGTGTTAATGGAGTGAGCGGTGCAGTTCTTCCTGTTATTACAACTGAGTTTGTTCCTTTTATTTTACAGCGCTTTGTAAATTTACGAGTGCAGCTACACAAAAATAACTTATTCCCCTGTATGCATTTTCAACCTTAAATGGAAATGTCACAAGCTTCTGCTTGCCTTGAACTGAGCTAGATGATGCTAGGTTCAGTTAACCCATTGTTTCCCCATTTCCCTTGCCAGGTAGAGGACGTTTTACCCCCGGTGTTCTCAGTCACTCCTAAAGGCAGCGGGGCTGGGTACGGTGTGGGCTTCGACCTGGACGATCTTCTCAACCAGTCTCTCACAGACCTCCAGCACTCTGACCTCAGGTGAGGTCTAAATACAGCATCAGTTTCCTTTGAGTTTTATCATTTATCTGAGCATGCTCTCCTATTTTATGTTTGCTCTATGATGGCTTAATCTTTGTTAAAAAAAAAAAAAAATCAGTCTGCAGTGTTTTTTTGTAAAACATTGCTTCTCTGTAGTTTGAAACTGTAATTGCCTACTGAAACAGTCATATCATATATCAAGCATTGTAAAATGTCTGAAAATCAAACTAGTTTTTCCTCAAGTCCTGAAAAGCGGACTCAAGAGCAGTTTTGCCTTCTAGATACAAGCATTACTGAGTCTCATCAAACAAAAAGCGCCACTCTTAAGGCTCTTTGTGTTTTCTTCTCCTCCATCAGTTACGACTCGGCCCCCCTCTCTGCCTCCCTCTTATCTGATTGGATCGAGGTTCACCGCATGACGCAAGCTGATCTGGAGTCACTTCAGCAGGAGTTACAGCTGGGATCTCCCATGATCCTCTCTGATACCATTCCCCCTGACACCTGACTCTTTTCTCTCTCCTTTCCTGGAATTAAAAAGGAACCCAAAAAAAAGCAACAACAGAACACTTGGATTTGTGCATCTTTTAGATTGTTTTTAGCATGAAAACACTGAGTAATGACTGATCAAATTAATTTAACTGCTACCTTTTTTACTAGGCACTACCCAAGTATTTTCTACCATTATGTCATGCTGCACTTTCTTTTTAATAAAGTAAATTGAGTCAGCACCTGTCTTTGTGGATATGTAGTGGACTACAGTAAAGTCAGGACGTGTCATGTAAGCCTGCATAAGTTGCTTATAGAAATTAAGGCCTTCATTCCAAAATGATTAGTAGCTAACGAAAGGCATTTGTTTACAAAATAGTAAGATTTTAAAAGGGTGGAATAAAATGAGCATTTCTGAAATGTTAAGCAATATCAGTTAATATTTGTTCCCCAAAATGGCTATATTTCAGAATGACCTCTTCAAGTATTTATAGTTAAAAGGTGAGTAAATATTAGCATTGGATATAAAGGATTTAGGAAATGACCCCAGGAGCAAACCTGAAGCAGCAATCTCTCATGGATTCCTATAACATGATACTGGAAATACTGTTTCAGGATCAGGTAACAAAGGTTGAATAGAGCTGAAATAAAGAGTCAAATTAAGTTTATTTCAATTACAGAAGACAATTTTTTTTTACATCATTATGATTTAAAAGACACCTATAAAAACAACTATGAATCAAATACATAATGCTAAATTTTCATAGTGCTAAAAAAAGATTATATTACATTTCATGTACAGTATGGCTTTACATGTGTATCAAATACAAGTAGCCTTGTTTTTTCTAATTTGATTCACTATTCAGGACCACACTGGACTAAAGTCAGACCTTAAGATAGGTCCTCTCCTTCATTTGGCAAGGTTTGGTTTCTACCTTCAGTTTTCACAGTGTCCTATCTCAGCAGCAGCATCATCAGTAGAGTGGTGAGAGAGCTGACCAGCACAGCCGCCCTCCCAGACCAGTTTGCGTTAGCGCGGCCGTACAGCCGGATCTCTGGGACCGTGCTGCGGATGAAGTCTGAGAAGGCGGATACTTTGGTATAAACCCCTGGCTGGTTGGGCTGAGCACAGTCCAGTCCAAAACTCACCACCCCAGCCTGCACCCAGGTCCCGTTCACCATCTGGCAGACAAGGGGCCCTCCTGAGTCACCCTGCGTAAGAAAAGACGACGACACAAAGACTCAGGTTCAGTTATCACTTACTGGAACATAACAGTGTTCTCTGTTTTGCAAAACAATGCATTCTGCAGTACCAGACAACTGATAATTTTTTTTTTACTCTAATGAAAATGTGCTTGTCAGGCTTGTATCTGAAAATGTAAACACAGTAACACACACAGCTGATGCAACAGTACCTGGCAGGAGTCCTTTCCGCCCTCCTGGTATCCAGCACAGATCATGTCAAACAGGATATCCACTGTCTCCGACGGGTGCAGCCGGTACATCTCCTGACAAGAAGTCTGGGAGATGATTGGCACCTGCACTTCCTGCAGGGTCCCCACTCCTGGCAGAGAGACTAAGAGGGAGAGCAGAACGGACGGAGGATGAAGAGCGGAAGGAATATGCTGATTTCCAAAGCTAAATTGGTTGGCAGTAGATTCAGCTACTACAAGATCATAAATTGCTCCAAAGTGCGCTGCAAATTATTTTACAATGATGACACATGGACAGCACTAGACCGAGCATACTGTAGCTAACTTGAGCCTTGTTATGCACAAGTCCATTATGGGCAAGGGTTCATTCTTGTACTGGAGCAATGGAGTGGAATAAATTGCCACTTACCATTGAAAATATCCACAATGCACTGCTCTTTAAGGGTAGAATTAAAGAGATTGCCAGAGAGCATCCCCTTGTAAGAGACTGGCTCCTGAATCCCACCTGTTCCCCGCCCTACGTTGTTTCCATCAATCGTTTGTAAGCTATACTTTTAGGAAAAATATACTGCAAGTCATTAAAAATGTATTTGAGTTGAGTGGTCTTGGGCTTGACACCTGTCATCGCCTTGAAGGAACAACAACAACAAGGACCATGACAGGAACAAGTCCACGATTTTTTCATAATATTCTTTATCGTTTTTCTTCACATGCATAAAGGTTATGCCCTTGTATTTTAAATTAGAAAGAAAGAAAGATTAAATTGAAGTACAGCCATCATTCTTGAAAAATGAATGAGCTATATAATGACTGATGAAGGCAATATGGCCGAAACATATTCATTGCGACTGCTAAATAAAAGACAGTTCATTCATTTTTCAAGAGCACCGGCTATTCCCTTTTTTGCATATGTTTGAGCAAAACTCGCTTTGTGTTTCTTTGGATTTTGAGTTGAGCACCTCAGACTCCATTTATATGCAGAATAAAAGCAAAGGTCCAGGACACATAATTCCACAAATAGATGTCCTTAAAGACACCTACTAAATGTGCCAAACCCTCATTATCACACTGTATGAATGTAGTGACAGAATTGGTCAAGTCTCACCATCATTCCGGATGTTTCCCCAGCCGGTGACGTAGCACGGCATGCCACCTGGGAACAGGGTGTCAGAGTTGGGCAGACAGATGGGACGGACGCGATCCGACCAGGTGACCGGCTTGGACAGCCGCACCAGCGCCATGTCCGCTCCCTGGTGAGGCTCCACGTAATCAGACGGGATCACCACCCTGCTCACAGAGTGCGACGACTGGTACGGGTTGAGGCCGTTCAGCTGGTAGCGGCCTGCGTAGATGATGTAGGCGCCCACGTCGAACGGACTGAAAGAAAACCACACGAAACCCGCTAGGCTGGAGATTAGCGTGGATTTGAAATGTGAAACTTATACTATGGGCTACATTTCTAGTTACAAAAGATAATGCATTGGGTGATGTCTGTTTGTGCCAAGCAGGTGCACTCTCCTTTGAATGGACTTGATATGCAACATTAACGTTCACCACATTGTAGAGAAAATCAGTTTCAAAGCCTTTATACAGTGAATTAGCATGCAAATGATTTCACCGAGTATAAAGAAGTGTCTCATGTTTATCAGAAAACAAGACGATGTACAATGAGATATCTCATACACATTATTCTGACTGAAGAGATCATTTTTCTGAGGATTTTTACAAAACAATCGTCAGTGCTAAAAATTCACTGAAACGACTCCGATGGCTCACAGAAGAGGCGGAGAGCCTCTGAATTTGTGCTCATTAGTGAGTCAACAAGCTGATTAAAAACCTCCTTCTCTGACGGAGGAGAGGAGGACACTTACTTGGGGAAACAGTGAGCGGCTGAGAGGACCCAGTACTCAGAGATGATGGAGCCTCCGCAGACGTGGCCATTGCTCTCTGTCTGGAAAGAGAGGGGAGAAAGAGAGTGAATCACTTCGGCATCACAGGCAAATTCCTCACTCAGCAGGTCAGCTTGATGACCAACACCTAGACCACGCACGCACGCACGCACGCACGCACGCACGCACACGCACACACACACACACACACACACACACACACACACACACAAATAACGACTCAGACGTAATACCAGGCAGGCATGATGATTAGATGCCATGGGTGAAGGTGCAGGAAGATTTCACTGTGCATTCCTGGCAATTTACCTGAATATCCACTTGCCATGGCCAGGCCCCGTCAGCAGCATCCACCCCTCCCACAATCCTGTTCTCCACAAGCGGTGGTCGGCCACATTGTTGGGCATGACAAGCCAAAAAACCTGAATGTACACAAAAGTCACATTGATCCAGAATGATACTGTCCACTGTAATCCAAATTAATTTTCAGCCTCGAAAATTCAATTTGATCAAAGTTAATGTTTAACAGGCCAACAAGTTAAACACACACCTAACATGGCGAGCTCGAGCGGAGAAAGTGGGCACCGCCTCACTCACCTGTTATACTCCAGAATATGGCGTGAAAGTTTGATTTGGGCGACATTTTGCGAGGTTTCACGACACAAAAAAATCTTTTAGAGCCAAGGTTCAGCTCACTTTGTCTCTGAAACGGTTCTAGTCTCGAAAAACTGTGTGAAGGTCTCTGAATATCGTCTGGGTTCACCAACTTGCAGGCCAGCCGCTACAACAATACCTACTTTGTCTGTCCAGACAACCTGACTGCCGAGGTCTTCAAGCGGTTTATAGAAATAAATTAATAGCCCTAGAAAAAAAAGGCCAATATGTTAATTATCACCGGTCCGTGCGTTTTTTTTCCTCGTCGACAAAAATCGCGTTGGGAGTCCAGGTGTTGTTCGGTATCGGTGAAATCCCACAAGAGGTTTTGGACCCCTATCAATAAGCTACCTGTGTACCTGCTCGGCCGCAGCCAATCAAAACGCAGCTCCCGCCCACCTGAGCCGAAGAAATTATTGGAATGTAGCCGTGGACACTTGCGACCCCCCTGCCGGCCGGCTCGCAGGTAACGTTTTCCAGATTAACAGCACTGTTTCCAAGGCAGTTCGCTGTCCCGTCCACTCATAACGTTCCTACCCAGTTTTTAGGTTTGCAGCTCTTATGTATTTTCCTCATTGTAGCTCCACGACATCCCAAACACCCCAAACACCCCAAACATCAAGCACTGATGGTGATATTAAATCAGAAGGTGGGTAAAGTATGACCTCCAGTCGCTGAACAACCACCAATAAACAAAACTAATTAGAATATTTTCACAAAAGCATGATTTTCTGTTTTTCCCCCCTCAAAAGATATTATCCTCATAATCAGTTTGATACTAACTACTATAATGTAGGCCTAGGCTATACTATGAATTCAAGGAAGTATAGCCTAAGCCTAAAAATGTGGGTAAACTTATTGTAACTGAATCCTCTCGCCATTACTCCCCCGAGGTTAAGGATATTCCCGTGGTACTTGCCCCCTTTTTCAGTGGATGAACTGGTTTAACAGGGAGCAAGGGAATAAACAAGGGAGTGTTCCTATGGACAAGATATACACATCTCAGTCTGACACAGTTAGTGAAGAAATCCAAGTTTAGGCCATATGATAGCTAATAAAGATGCTTTGCCACATATATGATCAGTCTTATAACGATGTTGATGCAGCCAAAGTCAAAGATCAAACACTGACCTAATCCGTGTATGTGTGTTTATATCTGTGTGTGTGTTTCTGTACTGTACCTGAGTGTGTGTGACACATCATTTCACCGGATTATGTAAGCCTGCTGTTTCCAGTGGCAAATATTTTGAAGGTTCACATGTTTTTGGCTCGATTGTGGAGCACGCACCTGTCTCAGTGAACTGGTAGCAGAGCTGCTGGAGAAGGGCTGCATTGGCTTCTTGCTAACTTTCATTAATTGCAATGCCAGTGACTTTGTGGTTCTGACTGACAATATTTATGTTAACATGGAGAGTTCAGTGCTGAGAACATCAG
>OMOV01088201.1:0-14801 GCA_900312565.1 Beryx splendens | reverse complement strand
AGTTTACGGCCTTCCATTGGTTGATTCTGCTGCCAATTAAACGTGTCTGCACTCCTATTGGCTATTATTGCCTCTGCCTCTGTTTTTTCTCCTGTGTGTGCTCATTCTTCTCTCTCGGGCAGTTTAACTGAGCCTTTGTCCCGCTCAGCCAGTCACTGCCTTGAAGTCCCGCCCCGCTGTGATGTGACGGTGTTTATATCAAACAGCCCCCGCTGCACTCAGTCACAGAGCTGAGCGGCTCGCTGTTCGCTTGTTTAGTCAAAGTTCATTAATATTGAATGTGCTGTGTGTCCAAATTGCACCAAATCCGACACTGCACTTCCTTTGGTCCCCAGCAATACACCCGCCAAGTGTGGAGTCGATCGGACGAATGGTTCTCGAGATATGTGGAAAAAAACACACACACATACACTCACACACACAGACAGAGATTCCTTGCTTTATAGTTAGATTGTGCAAAAAGAGAATAACAAAAGAAAGCCAGTCGGCCATGCTTAGGTGACATTATGAGGACTAGTCTGTGAGGCTGTTGTGGTCTTTGCTTGGGAGTTGGGGGATAGCTGCTTAGATCGTTAGGGGCGAATTGGCATCGAGCGGACACATCAGTTAAGGCCTTTCTCATCCTGCCTCGGTCATCCAAGCTCCCTGTCCTGCAAAACCTTACCCAATGCTTATTTTTCACTCTTCAAGATGACTTCAAGATTCAAGATATCATATAATATGATGTGTGGTATTATGTGGAATGAAACACATGTAAAATTTAGTCATTAATTCAGCCATTCATTTGTAAACAAAATCTGAAATCCTAAATAAGAAAAAAACAGATTACTTTCAAACATTTGAGTCCTGTGCTCGTTCCATGCTTCACTAGTAAAGTAAAATAAGTAATAAGTAAATAAGTAATGATGGTGCTTTTAACATCCCATCTCTGTTATCTCTTGGCAGTACAGCCTCCTGCCAAGCCTTATCCAATGCTCCTCTTTATATTAATAATATAGTAAAACTAATCTTATGTGGGATGGACCAACATGTTTCACGGGCCACGGCAATATTTGTTTAAATATGCATTCATTAATTCATTCATTGAGTACTGTATCTTTCCCGCACCCTGTCACAGTGATAATTACTTGTTGTTTGCATGACTCTTTTGCAAACGAACAGAACACTGGTCTCCAATCATGGCTGGTTATTCTCCATGGCAGCTGTAAACAGCCTCTTTGTCAGTCAGTGACTCAATAGATTTAACAGGTGGATGCGAGGTGCATACTAACATGAGGGTCTATAAGACAGCCAGTCTCCCCCTCCAGCTAAGTGACCGGCTCAGAGACAATGTCATCTCTGTCAGAAGCACAGAGGGCTGCAGTTTTGATCTAGCTGAACACTAGGCTCGGATGGAGAGGAAATGGAAAGAGCCGTTGACCTTTTGAGTCGTTGAATAATAAAAAAGCAAATAACGTCAGGCTCTGTCCTGTGTCACTGCTCATTTCTCTTGCACTGTATTTTTTGCTATTTGCTTGGATTTTTTTTTTAAATCATAGAGGGCTTATTTGTTTAGTTTAGACAAATACGTTGTTTTTGACCACTGTTCAGATGTACATGTGTAGGCATGTTGCATAATTAAGTCACTTTAAAACATCTTTTTAGGTTTTATTTTCTTTTTAAGTAATAACATTTTGAGTTTTAGTTAGTTTTAGTGAGCTCTTTTTGTCAGCAAGCACTTGTGAAATTATGGGTACTGTACTGTTCCTATAAAAACTGCTTAGTTGTCCCAATGTTCCTCAAGCTAATGGGTGCTGCCTGCTACAAGCTAACAAACAAGCTTGTAACCAGCGCTAACCCATGTGCAGTTAGGATCAGTGGTGTAGTGGGGATTTTTTTTTAGTGAGGGAACGCTATTTTAATGACATTCATAACCACACACAAATCATGCCAGTTCATAACAACAGGAAACAAAGGACCTGCGAACTAATCCACACCAAACGCATACAGTCAAGTAACGTTATGTATAATTACAGGCCGGAGCATTTGTGGCCATTTTGTAATATTACCATACATTTCCACTATGTGTACATTGTACATAGCCTACTGTATGTATGTGCATAGTTATAGTTCCAGTTTTTGTCAATACCTAGCATATATGTTGTTATAATGTATACAAATCGATTTTTTGCACATGGGACATGTGTTTTTTATTATTGGTGAACCAAATCTGAATCAGTTTTGTTTTCTCGCTTGCTTGTCATGATATTAGGAAAGTATCCACTGTCACCAGACTGTAGAATGGCATGAGTAAGCAATAGTCATAACAGGCATCAGTATGAACTGGTGCATTGCCCACAAGTTAGCGGTGCCCCACAAGCACCTGGCTGGCCCGTGTGTCTGCCATAGGTGTCTGCTAATGACTGCTCCTGAGGAAATCTCTCCCTGTGTTGTGTGTTTGCAGTGCATACCAGGTGGTGGTGGAGGAGGAACGTCCTCGCAGAGCGCGAGGCACAGCCGAGATCCTGCGCTGCTACCCAGTTCCCATTCACTTCCAGAACGCCACGCTCCTGAACTCCCAGTACTACTTCACTGCTCAGTTCCCCGCCGCAGGCATCCACTCGCCCCAGCCCTTCACTGTGGGGGACAACAAGACCTACAATGGCTACTGGAACGCTCCTCTGCTGCCCCAGAAGAGTTACAGCATCTATTACCAGGCTGTCAGCACAGCCAACGGGGTGGGTGCCTCTGAGGTTTTTCATTTTATTTATGCTATTTTATTTAATGCTGCACTAGGCAAGAGGTAACTGAAAAATTTGGCTGGTCTGTTATTGCTTTATATCTAAGGATACCAAAGGGAGGCAAAATATCAAGAACTAATCATGCATTTATTGTGTTGAGGCAACTTGTTTGCCAATGTTCCCCTACGATAAACATCTCCCAAAAAGTTAGTGTGGTGCAGCCTTTAGAATCATAATTACTCCAGTTATGTAGGGCATTGTTATTATTAGTATTATTAGGGGATTATTATTTCATTTAAATTAACAATTTACTGTGACATGTCGTGTGTTGTGTGGCTTGCAGTACAATGCCGTACTAATGAGTATATGCAGCACAGTTAACACAAATAAAGTCTCAACTGAGCAACTAGATAATTTAATTGCCATAGTTGAGAAAATGACTATGCAGGCACTAATTAGTGTACTTCATTTAATGAACTACAGACACAGCGATCAGAAAAATACATTCAACTTAAAATTGAATGTGGATAGTGAAAGTAGACTTATTTTCAGCACAGTCAAAGTACCTCCTTTTAAAGCATGTGCACATCCACTTTAAAGTGCACATCAAACAACGCTAAATGTTATGTTGGGTTTAAGAATGAAAGACTGACTGACTGACTGACAGATTGACTGACTAGCTGCCTGGCTAGAGTGACTGAAGTGACTGAGTACAGAACTCCCTGAGCCCAGAGTCTACACTAGCTGCTCGCACACACACACATGCATGACGCCGTGCACGTGTCCTCTGATAGATGTGGCAGCGCTCTGGTGGGGTGCACCAGCGGCACTGTCTGCACTCTAATAGGCTGCAGCAGGGCCGGGCTTGGAATGCAGAGCCCTATGCCGTGACATGTTCTCCCCCTCCATTATCCCGACCCTGTTGGCCTGCCTTTTCCAATGGAGCTTTATGCCAAATGCAAGGCAACGCTTTGATCAACTGCATTTAAGAGACGAGGTCGTCCCAGCAGCGGGGAAGTGTGGGAGGCAGGCAACAACAGCAGGGTTGCCGATCGTTCAGGTCGCAGCCTCTGTCATCAAGTGGCACTTGGCGAGGCCCCCCCTCTACGGAGCCGCAGCAGACAGTTCAATGGCGACTTCAAGAGCCCCTCCGGCTCCGATTGTGGTCCTGAATGAGAATCACCGTAAACAGGCTCTTTCAGCAACACCGGCACGTCTTTAAGGAGGCAATAGAAATAACACGTTAGGCAGGACTGAATACAATTAAAGAGTTCGCTCTTGAGAGGAAAGCACGTCAGTCTGAAACTTTTCAGGGTGAATTGGCGAGCGGTAAGAACTGGCTGATAGTACTCTTCCTTGAACAAACAAAATAAAAGAACATTGAGTCTCTTGTGGGCACGGTATAGACCTCCATCTCTGTGATAGACAGTTCTGACATTATTTTTATATTCTGTGTTTTGATTTACACTAGCTAAACGCGCGCTCTCTCTCATTAAGCCATCACTGTCAATGGATACGGCAAGCTTTAATTAACGTCTAATGATGTGGGAGTGATTTGTTTGGACCTCTTAAACAAAATTAGCACTTAGGGAAGGTGAGTACCATCCATACCTAGTATTTTTTTATTTTTTTAGTTCCCTGTTCTGACAAAAGTCTGATATGACTTCTTGTAATGTCGTTGTTAACAAAAGGTCCATCTGACAGCTTAAAAGCCGCAATACTGTGGATGCACATGCACCCGGGACCACGTGATGGCTATGATGGGTTTTTTTCTCTCTCTCCTCTCTTCATTATGTCTCCCATGGCCTCCAAACGCTCTATCTCTACATTCTGTTCGCATTGCTCATTGGACAGCTTGGTGAGGTCAAACACAGGGACACAGCACTCATGTCTTTTGTGTTCTATTACTCATTACCTCCCTGTTCCTCTCTCTGCCTCCTTTTCACAAGACCATTGTTGACGGCACACTTCTGCCAACAGCGAGTGCAGTGGGGGGTTTTTTTTTTTGGTCTTGTTTTGTTTTGTTTTTTTCTTCACATTGTTGAAGGCTGTTGTCAGAGCTGAAACTCTCCATTGCATATTCAGAAAGGCTCCCTGACGTGTCATTTTTGAGCGCAGCATGCTGTGTTGGTGTCGCTGTCACAGGGCTCTGGTTCCTCCACAGTGGCTGAACACCTTGCGCTGCAGGCTGCCGACAGATCAGTGTTGGCTGACAAATCAGCAGCTCAACGCCACTAATCTGTGCTGCGGTCTCTCTTGACTAACTGCGTTTTGTGTCACAGTCGTTGAGCTCAACATGATGATAGGGGACAGCGCGGAACTGACCGGGGTGTTTTGGTGTAACCATGGGTTCTTAGATGGGTGTTGTTGGCGTACGTGCGTGTGTGTTTGTGTATGTGTCATATTAATCTCTGATCCTCTTGTTTATTCTTCCACTCTCTCTTCCCCTTCCTCCTTTTATTTATCTGTTTGTACAGGAGACCAAAATCGACTGTGTTCGAGTTGCCACCAAAGGTAGGATTAGACTGTTTAAGTTAGATTAAGTGTGGTCCAATGAGGACATTTGCCAAACACCACATAAATCAATGCAGCTGTATCTTCCTAACATCACCTGCACAAGATTTCTGAGAACTAACAAAATTAACTTGTTTTTTTATGTTTTAACATGTTTTTAAATGAGGGACGCCGGAACAGATACACACACACAATCACGCCAGCCCCACCCTCTATCAAGACCGAAATAAGACCGTTAGCCTTATCATAGTACCTTTTGTTGATGTTTTGAAAGACAAAAATGTGCCACATAGTCTCTGATAAGGAGAGGTGTATTCCATATATTGTGTTCACATCACATCAGTCAATAGATTGATGAAGAACAGTTGTTATTTCACGACTCAGACAGAGCCTGTGTGCCCGGCGAGGGCCGTGGGCACTTAGTCATGCTGCCTGTATGTCCTGGCCCAGACATTAAGGGTGAAGCAGCCTAAGCACTATTGATCCGGGAGCAGAATTGATAAGACCAGAGGGAACTCTAGTCACACTCTGTTCTGGGCCGTGGGAGGTCCTATCACATGCCCCGACAGTCTCATATATTGTGGAGTCACATGCAGCTCCACTATGGATTTCCTGTGGACTCCAGATATCTCCATCTGCATGGCTCAATAGGACGAAGTCAAATAGCACATACTAGAAGAACAAGGATTCTGAGTCATTTATCACCTGAACTGGGACACGATGCTCGATACACTGTAAAGCACTACATCAGGCTCACAAAGATATGAACTTGTATTGTGTGAAACTGTTGCACTTTCTAACTCGGCAAAACAACTTGATAATGCTCTCTAATACTGTAATGGGTCTCTTTCTGTGCTTCAATGTTGCATGATGATGGGAGCTGTTTGTAAAGCTGTGTGTGTGGCCTCTCTCTCTCTCTCTCTCTCTCTCTCTCTCTCTCTCTCTCTCTCTCCCTCTCTTCTTTCTGTCTCTTCTTTCTCTCTCTACTGCATGCCATCCTGGATCCACTGACTATACTCAGCTGCCATACTCGTGACTCAGCTCACAACCCCCTACATCCGCATCGCCCCAGCGGCCGGTGACAACCAACTAACAGGTCAGATCCGTAGCTCTCCGCACATTCTCCGACCATCTCAATTATTCTCTCCACAACGTGGTTTACCTACTACATGTTTAGTGTAAGGGCCATACTGAAGTTTCCACAAGGGGAAAAAAAGGAATGGGATTATTGCATGCGCGTGGTTTTGTTTGTTGTCTTGCCGTTGCATACAATCAGTGTGATTAAATCAAAGAGTTGCAGACATTGTCTTCTACCTTTTGATGCATCTTCTCAGCATTACTGTACATGAAAGACCTGTTTGAGGTGCCATCGTCATTTGATGTGTCAGTGCTGGAAATTTGTGACAGGAGTTAATCCCCTTTCATGAATATTTCTCATTATTTCTGGGAGATTAAGTGTTGGTTGCTGCAGTTGTGACAACTGTAAACACACTAAGGGATGCTGAAGTGCTCATCGTGTAGATCTGGAGAATTTTCTTGAGTGTAGCATCATCTTAGAAGAAGCTCACTATTAAAATTCTGTTCAGTTTCTATTTGTTGTGTAGTCACTGTATGAATCGCTTTTTATCCCTGGTTCTCTCAGGCTAGAATGGAAAATATTGACTTGTGGCAGTGAACATACAGAACTCACAACAAATAGGGATTTCTCACCCCCAGCGTCTCTGTAAGATTAGCCTGTAACAGTGTCTATATGGAGACGAAATCAGCTCTATCTGTCCAGACGTGATTGTTAATATGTCATCCGGCCTTGAATTCCTCTGCCACTCTGCCTTAAACACTTATATCTAAATAGAGGCCTGGTGGTTGATAACAGCACGGCAGAGCAAGAACAATATGTCACAACCAGCCCGGGATGGATATTTACCTTTTGATAGGGAGGGGAAATGGCAACACTGAGGAGAGGAGGAAGCCCGGTCTAACAGATTTGTCTGACATAACAATTTGTCATTCTAAATTTACCCCTGGTGACAAGGAATAATGGTGTTGTTCAGGTGGACAGTTGTGATTCCTGCAACGTTCCCCTCCTCAGAGTGCTTCTTATCACTTTCCAGGGAGCAGACACTGTTAAAACAAGCTGCTTTCTCCCTCTCCCTCTCTGTGTCTCCCGTTGTTGGCTATCTCCTCCTGAGCTGATATTTAATGTTTTGGTTATTTCAGGCTGTTTTATCTGCTTGGGTATTATCTTTCCAGCCTTGCAACCTACATTTTTCTGCAGCCCAGCAACCATTTGCCCCAAACATGATTAACCAAGGGTAAAGATGGTGCGTACTTATCTCCCACAGTACAGCCCGGTCCACAGAGCGTCCACTAAGTCCACTAAGGACGGAGCTGAAGGTGGAGTCCTGAGGACAATAGGGAGTCACTTTCTCAGAGAATAAACATCATAATTGCTGTGAACCACTACATCTATATTGATATTTACGGCCCACAGAATACCTATATATTGATAATCAGCTTCAGTCTTCCATAAAGCTCAATAAAACCAATGAGAGTCAGTACTGAACGCAACATAGACGTGTACTCTACTATGTGATTAATAACTGTTTTGGTTCATGTAGAATAATAGCGGACGGGTATTAGCTTTGGCCCATGGCTCGTTGTACTATATTAATTCTACTTCTCCTTTGTCTAGATTCTTTATATCTCTGTATGTGCTGTGATGTGTTTTCAGGAGCAGCCACTCACAAGCCTGACGCGGTGGAGCCAGAGAAACAGACGGACCACACGGTGAAGATCGCTGGGGTCATCGCCGGCATCCTCCTCTTCGTCATCATTTTCTTAGGAGTGGTACTCCTCATGAAGAAAAGGTAAGCCATTTTTGTACTACTCGAAATAATACTGCAGATTTGTGGAAGAGGTTGAAGGAACTTGCCCAGTGTTCACAGATAAGTAGTTTCTTTTTCATCATTTTGTATATTTCTCCCTCAAACGGTAGTATTGTCAGTGTCATAGTAAATAATTAATTTGATTATGTTGATACGCTCCATTAAGGCTGTTTACAGCCATGAAATACAGTGTGCCATGAAAAATTAATCCGTTTCCACGGCACCCTCAAACAAACGCACTGCGCTTCCAATGACATTGGAATGGGAATAGGAAAATGTTTTTGAGGCCTGTGGTACGGAGGAAGGCGGGGAGGAGATAAGAAAGAAAATATGATGAAAGGCTCAAAGGGAAAGAGGATGACCGTGTAGCTGGAGGCTAAGTTTACATTAGCCCTGGACCCCATACTGGAGAAAGGTCCTCAGTACATCTCCCAGTAATCAAGGGAGCTAAAGCTCAGCAAATATCAACCCCCCTTTGTCCACAGCAAGGACTGAAATAACACAATGTCAGTTTCTGCGCATTTGCTCAAGATTACTTCGATGGGCGCAAGCTTGCCTCCTTCAATATCTCGATTGAAAAGAGAGTGGACAAGAAAATACCTTGAAAACATTTTCCAGTAAAACTTTATTAGTTGTACTTCTCACGCTACGTTCTCCTCCTCTGATGTTAGATTGCTTGGCTTGCATTGGAGAGTTAAGGTCAATAGAGCAGATGAAGCTGAGTGGGAAGGCATAGTTGCCTGGTAATATAATCATTATGCTCCCTGTTTATTTTTGGCAGTATTATAAGTATTCTCCATTTTCTACAGCAAGCCCTGTCTTTGTAGCACAATGATCAGTGGGCGGGAGATAATCAGAACACTGAGACAGTAGAAGTAATAGAATTGTTTTCAATTTGCCTTAATCAAACAAGAGAGGGAGGTGACTTCATTGGTTATATTTGGTGTAATGTACGGTTACAGACAGGGAATAAGAGTTGTGCTTAGACATTCGCACCACTCATTTAGTGTCAACCTTGGAGGTCAGATATGGTAATTTTTATATCTGTAAAAAACGACATGTTCATAAAAGGATGTAATGCCAGCGTTGTTGTGAACGGTGTCTCTTAATTGCCATTACATGCTGTAGACCAGCTCAATATTGACAATATTTGAATGCAAAGTTAAAGAGTGTTTTCTACTGTACAGAGGCCCCAAAGCATGACATGACTCCAAGCGATCACCTTTGCCCTCACGATCACTAGTTTACCTCCACGTATGCCACCATATCTGATTTTGTTCATTTCTACTCTTTTTTCAAACATTAATATATTTTTACTTTTTCTTTCCTTTTCATTCCATCCCCTCCCCTCCTCCACTGCTTAAATCCTACCACCACCCCACTCGGCAGAAGAACCTATCACTCCTACACTTACTACCTGTAAGTAACCACTTTGTGTAATGTTAGTGCCATGCTTCTCACCCACACGCTGAGTGTTTCCCATGCATGCAGAGAGCCATGTCATCCTCCTCCTGCCCAGAGCAATTACAGAGGCCCATTGTGGTCTCTGCCGGAGGAACGGAGGACGCCACTCCAATGTATCGCCACGTGATGAGCACATCTTACTGTATGTCATATTGGCACGACTTCTGAGGAAAGGCAGACAAACTTGTAGCACAGAACCGCCCCCGTAACAGGAAAACTACTACGGAGATGTTACGGCAGACATCATTCCTGCCATGAGTTTGTTTTTCAAATTATGAACTACATTGCCTTAATGAGAGCATGGCTGCCAAAATCATCTTGTGGAAGGGGGGGAATCAATGCTGCAGCTATACTGCATTTTTACTGAGTGTGAGTTTTGCGATCAATGCTTTAGTTTTTCTGAGGACCTGAATGAGCAAGTGCTAATATTTCACAGCTTATTGTATATCATTGGATATGCTCTGCAGATGCCTAAATTACAACTAATAACTTCATATTTGCTGTAATGCTAGATGAGAAACTACATTTATAGGTATTGCATTGAAAATTAAGCATGAGCTATTATGCGGACGTTACCAATTGGCTCTAAATGCATGTGATAATTCTTAGCCTTTCTTCCACCCATGCCCCGCGCTTCATCCTCATCAAACCATCTCAGCTCTCATGCTTTTTCTTCCCTTTTTCTCACGCATGGTTTTTGGGTTATTGCACGTCAATCCCATTCATGCAATGGTGATGGTGGAGTTGTGTCCTTAGCTGACAAGACTTTTGCATCACTATTGAACGAGATGATGTGATTACAGAACTGCCGTTGTTCTATTTAGGTGTCTGCTGCGTTATAAAACAATAGCCCTGGTGCTGCCTCGTGCATTCTTAGCAAATATTGCCGATTATTCCGAATCCGCACCTCTGAATGGTAAAGAAGCTTATTCTGTGGCTCTGCCTTCCTTGCTGTAGCTCATAGGCTGCGTACTGTACAGTCTTTGTGACGGATGCCAGCTAATCTGTCTTGAGATGACTGTGATCAGAGGATACAATGGAGCCTGCCTCACATCAAAGAACGTCTCAGAATACACCTTGAGATAATACTACTCTGAATACTCTGCGTGTCACTCACATTGGATCTCAGCTGTCTTGAATGAAAAGCCCCAGTGACTTAGATGAGAGGTGCCATCAAAGCTCTGCATACACACGGGCTAAGCAGGAGATTGTCAGAGAGCCAAATCTAAATTTCTGTTTTGTATTTTTATTATGTCAAGTTGTACATATGTTGCTGTCTTGCTGTTTATGCTAACATCCTAGGCATAAAGGGAAGCTGGTGGAAACGTTTGCCATGTAGTTGTACCCCATAAGTGCCAAGATGGCTTGTGTGTATGATGTTAGGATTTGAAAGGAAGGGAACAGTGGGGGGGCTGATGATAACCTAGTGGTGACCCCTCTCTACTGTTAACAAGATAGCAACATAAGATAATACATAGTGAGATAAGTTGAAACTTTAATGATCCCTGTGGGGAAACTGGGCCATTGTAGCAGCAAATAGTAATAGGATACACTAATGAAATATAGAATATAACAGAGCAAATGGGGATTATGTAAACAAATGAAAATAGTGTGGATTACAGCATTGAGAGGGTGTGCAGAATAGCAGCAGTAGTAGCAGTAGAACATACTGAGACAAAATATATAGAAATGCATATGAAATATATAACAAATGAGAGAAATGCAAAGAATGTACCAACCTATGTACAGTGATTCATATACGTAATTATATACATTAATACTGACACATGTGAACTGTGCATGCAAATGCCATGTAGATGAGTTCAGAGTGCAGGAATGCGAAGGTAGTCCAAGCGGCTGGCGACTCCGCATGCATCGGAGGAGGCATGTGAGAGTCTACACCCTCCCCAGATCGACAGAGGGGGTGGAGGAACGACCGGGACTGGTTAGGCAGGGGAAATTGGCCATGTACAATTGAATGAAAAAGGGGAAAAATCCAGAAAGAAAAAAAACATTCTGATGATGGTCAGTGCAAAAAAGCACCTAAAAGAGCTCTTTGTGTGCACCTTTGGGTGCTGAGGCGGCAGCTGAAGACGCTTTGTAGCTGCATCAATCGTTAGTCCTCATTCTCTCCTCTGGTACTGCCTCTCTGCTACACCTTTTCACCAGCATGTATACCCCAGTATATTCTATATACCCAAAATGTATATGACCAAATAAGTTATGGATTGTATCCTTAAGAGGCTCCACTCTGGAGGGTTCAGCGTACTGTTCATCTGCAGTACTTACAACAGCCTTGTTGACAGCCTCGGAATCACGACACCTCCATGATTGATGAATCCCATTAATGCGCTCATGCATTCATCAAATAAGTCTTTTAAAGGCAGGAGAACATCCCATGGCTGCCAAAATATGCAGTTTAGGTGTGTTGCCAGAGGTGGCTGCCGGAGCTCGCACAACATCAGTCAGAGAGCTCATTAGGGATGCGGTAACATGTGTGATCAAATATGTGGACGTCCTTTAATCAGGTGGTCATACCGGCCGCTGTGCCTACTGCTGCTGCCGGGGACCAGGCAGGGATCAATGGGCAGGGGGCAGGGGTTGTGATTGGGTCTGTATCCCCAGGAGAGCTGGCTTCATCAATAAGCAGCAGGCATGTATAATAGAAACACACTCATCACTATCTGACTTGTCAATCATGCTAAGTACTCCCCGATCCTCATGTATGTTGTTACTGTGTAGGTTTCTATAATATTAACCAATGCAGTTTTTTCATCATATAAGATAAGAGAAGATGAGATGAAAGTGTAATGATCCCTGTGGAGAAATTGGACTGTTAAGCAGCATAAGCAACCAAGAATTTCAACACCGGAACATGTTAACTAGAAATGGAAGAAACATGAAAAGGTATGGATTACAGCAGATTAAGAGATATAACAGGAAAATAGTGGGTTTACCGTAGATACCAATAGAGAATTGCGATGGACCCATGCAGGTTGCCAAGCAAATCTAGAAAATTACCTTTGGAGATTCTGTACAGAGGATCGGATGGGAGATAATGTTAACAGAAATTGGTGGGTCAGACAGTGTTGTCAGGCGTTATCAGCAATCCTTGTCATTGATACGCAGTAGGATTACTCATTCAGAACTGCAGAGTAGGATTAGACCAGTATATCAGACTAATATTGGCCTTTTATTAGGCCATCAGCTATCAGCCAATCATATTGTCAATATGATTGAGGTGGTCTGTTGTCAGAGAGGACTCTGACAGCAGATAAAGTACATGAAAACTGTCCTCAAATACTGCAATGGGATTTTATTTTCTTTGCACATTTTATGCATTCATTTATTTGTTCAATTATGTTCTTTGTTCAATTATGTTCATTAAGCCTATGTCTTTGGCTTAATGTAACCCAGAGGTTCCTCTAACGTTGAATAGGTAGTTTAGTGTCCCGTGATGGTCTAAATGCCGCTTCAGAGGCTTTTCCACTCCACTCCAAGAATAAACTGCTACAGGAAAAACTGAATACTATTGTCAAATTTGAAGATGTTAAATGTTAGCACCAAATATCGCCTATCAGTGACTTCTAAAAATAGATCGTATCATATCGGCCCTCAAAAACCCATTTCAGTCAACCCCTATCCTGGAGTGACATATGCCATTTAAATCTTCCATTTGGTGAACACTTCTATCCAAAGTGCCTTACAGTATGAGGAGTGCATTGTTTTCCATGAGTGGCCCCAATGGGAAACAAACCCCTAACCCTGGCGTGTTAGTGCCATAATTTAATGTTCTTGTAATGTGAGCCAGGAAAAGTAGCAGAGGAAAGTCACTCTGTAGTAAATAGTGGCAGCCACTGTAAACATTTAGCGACAAAAGGAGGTTATTCTTTTTCATTCCATTAATTACATTGTTTTCACTCTAGATTACACTATATGCAATGGGATACAAGTAAAGGTTTCCTTTTTCTTTGTTTAGTATTTCTCTATTATTTCCTATTCTGCTACACCCTCCACACAGACACACACGCGCGCATACACACACACACACACACACACACACACACACACACTCACACACACACATCATCAGCATCATCCGCGTCTTGATAAATGTTACATTTCATAATCACCTCCATTCCACCCAGTGTCAGAATGTGAGGCCTACTAAACGTACCATGTATAACACACTGTGCGCAGGGCAAACACCTTCATTAAACCTTACAAGTCAGCCTGAACATGCAGCAAGAATCACATTAATTGGTACAAGCCATGCACATTTTTGCACCTACAAGCTCTGCATTTTGATGAGGACGGAGAAGGAGGAGCTCGAACGAGGCAAAGAGATGCCGCGCTCAGAATGTTGAAATTTTGAATGCAGTCACGGCCCAGCTGCGCTCTTGAAATGCACGTGTCATTTTCAACACATCTGTGTGTCATGTTTTGGGACACATGTCATCAATAACATACATTAATAACTACACATGCTGACACAACACGCCATTGCTGTAGTGGAAAATCATATAAATGCAAGTTTTGGTGTGTGCTTTTTTTCATATGTGCATTGAAAGATGGTATGGGATGTTAGGTTAAAAAACATTTCATTTTAACGTTATGTTTTAATCAGAAGTACTCTAAATGTAATTCGAGTTGGTAATTAATCACAGATTTTAAAAAATAAAAATAGAGTATAATAACTATAATAACTCTAATATAATATAATAAGACCGATTCATAGTAGTTCTTCTCACGCTGTCAAACGGCAAAATTCAGAGGCATTACACCCAACAAAATATGTTTAGGTTACTATATAAACTGTACTGTATATCCGCTCTTTTCCAAAACTGATATCAACCATCTTACCTATCATGACAAAATGATAGGTAGCATAAAAGTAACATTAAATATTACTGACATTGTTAGCGCTCTGGAGCTCTACCAAAATACTAATACCCCCTCTGTCCTCAGCAAAACAAATACTCAAAGAGAAATGAGAGCATGGCAGTCCCCCTGTTCAGCCTTGTCTGTCTACGGGACCAAGACTCCTCATGTTGCTGCTGTTTTTGAGTACAATTCATTCCCGTCTTTGGCAGATAAGGAGCCAATGAACAATGTTCTCAAGGACGTTCTTTATTTTATTGTTAGTGAAAAAATAATAATAAAAAAATAAACACAAGCTGTTGACAGAACGCCTTCATCCGAGACTCCGCTTCTCATC
>OMOV01088200.1:0-10288 GCA_900312565.1 Beryx splendens | reverse complement strand
ATTAGGGATTCAATTCATTCATTTGTTTTTTCAGATGTTCTGACTGATAGGCAGCCTCAGCTAATCTAACATCTCTTCTATAATTTATCAAATCCATTGTATAATTCACAACTTTCTATAAACTTATTTAATATCCAATTTGAACATTGAAATGAATCGTACAGCTCCGGCTACATTATTCTTCTCCAGCCTTCTATGAAATGGAATAGAAATGACCTACAGTTTAAAGGAGGATAATTTGTAGACGCAGTACATTCTTTGATTAAGTTTTTATTTCCTACACACAAAAAAGAGAGTACAAACAAAGAAAATGGACACAAAGGCGACATTTGTACCTTTGTGTATCAGCATTTAACAAAAGCCCCTCAAAAGTCCTTCTGTGGTACTGTCCACACAGCGGCCCCCAGTAATATGGTAATGGAAAGTCCCGAGGCAGGGAGAGCTTGGGCTGTATTCAAAGCAGATGAATCCATTTATAATGAGATGTAATCTCATTTACTCTGTGGCATATGGTTTGGTTTGCCAGGCCGTCATTGTGTTCTTGCTGAAAAGGCAGTTCTGGTCCAAACCCAGAAGAAAGAGAGAAGCGTAGTGCATTTGGGAGGCTCTTCTGAAGCCTTATTACCATAAATCAGACAGGCATCAAAACTGATCCAACATTGCTACCAAACATCCTTGGGTATCTGCTAGTTGCTGATTCAATGCTTGGACAGATTAGTTGTGTGATGGAAGGACACAGGAGATAATGCTGCCAAAGAGTAGCCCCACAGCAATACTGTTTTGAAATGCAACAACATAGCCTCAAGGCTTCACAAAACATCAAAACTCTGGATGAGCTGTAAAATGTAAAAACAGCAATATTGCGAAGCTCTGTCTTTTGCATGAATACCATTATCTTGGTCTGTAGCTTATTACTCTACAGCCCATCTGCAGCTGAACGCAGCTGTCAAAAAGACAGCAGGTTTAAACATTTAGCTGCCACCCTAACAAAACAATCTTGCTCACATGGATGGCTCTATTGACAACTTTTCTACAGTTAACAACACTCACATTCATCACTGAGCTCTATGAAGTGCATTGTGATGTTTGTGCTCCTCCAAAAATCAGACACAAACATCCAATATGGCGGTTGCTGATGAGGAAGGCCCACTCTGTGAATGATGGCAGGCCTAATACTGCTATCTGCATCAGACGCTGTGGGGAGACGCCTCTTAGGCAGGCCAGGCGGAGCCTAACGAGACGGCGTGATATGGAGTTATTGATCACCTCTGTCAGACGAAGGCTGGGACTCACAGGGCTCAGCCTCCATTCATTATCCTGATGATTAAGACGTGTCATCCCGCCTTAGATCCTCACCGCTTGGATAGGAGCCATCGGGCAGGGAAACTGATGATGGTAATGACAGGCGCTCTGAATGCTGATATGCTTCTGTCTTTTTCTCTAAAAATGAAGATATTCCTCACAAAAACAGCCCAGAATCAATACTATATAGACAGAGATCTATTTGCAGTGTATTTATTTTGGGAACAAAAATGGGCTGCAGACCATGAAACAGCTGTGTCTTGACCTGCTAGAGACTCCATTTGTGTGTGTGTGTGTGGGTGTGTTTCTGCATCTGTGTGCCTGTGCCTTTGTCTGCCTGTGTCTGTATGTGTTTGTTAGTGTATTATCACCCTGTCACTCACTAATTGCTGAGTGCACCTGATCCGCTTGCCATTCTAAGAAAAAATAACAAAAAAAACACCACCTTTCTCTCCCTATGTTAGTTTAGAGGAGACCGAGAATGAAGGAAACATTCGGTCTGGTTTTCATCAGCTTCAGTTAAACCTGTCTGCTTCACTGAGTATCTAAGGTACCCTGACTGCGGTGAAAGATGATCAAAGTCAGTGTGGAGAGTGTGATTAGAGTCTCAATCCGAGTGATTAGGGCATTCTGCTTTGATTAATAATCAGCTGATTTGCCCTTTATCGTAGGACAGACATGCCCCTTCTCTTCAACATCAAAGGCACGGCATTTTCAAACAATACAGCAGTGTTCTTTCACCACATCGCAGCACATTTATTGCACACATATGCAGACGCAGATGCTGGCAAACACACACACACACACAAGCACACACAAGCACACACACACACACACACACGCACACACGCACACACGCTCACACGCACAGACGCACACACGCGCACACGCGCACACGCGCACACGCGCACACACGCACACACGCACACACGCACAAAGGCACTGCTCTCCTTTGAAGTAAGGGGAATATTCACAGTGAATGCATTCTACCGAACCTTGAGACCTTTTGTTCCTATGAACACCTGCCTATATACAACTCTCTTGTTGTATTATAAGACCACCTCCAGCACGCCACCATGGCTGTCTTGTTAGGCCACTATGCATATTTTGCATGTGGTGTAATCCATTTTCCTCGGCATCTTTGCTAATGGCACTCAATACTGACAGGTACGGTTAGAAATCCACAGAGAGGCAGTCAACAAACAGCAGTTATGATCGGCCAAGGCAGGATGGCATTCTGGAACATTCATCATAAAACTCCTTGGAATATGGGGAATTAATTAGGCTCTCCGATAGTATATGCTCTGAATTCCCATTTCACTGGAAATCAATAACAGGCAAGCTATCTGAGCAGAAACTGCTGTTTACTCGGAGGCTGATTTCACTGGAGCTGTCATAGTAGCCTCACTATGTGTCAAAACAGAGGTAGAGAGAGAGGGAGAGAGAGAGAGGAGGAAGAGGAGGTGTAAGAGCTGAGCACTGGCTTGCCAAGCACGGTCGTCCACAGCTGGTGGCTGCTGACAGCTTGCTATTCCATTTTAAATAAACCCATCAATTAACTACAGACTGACAGTCTCAGTCGAATATTTTAAGAGTTTTGTTCCAAAATGAGATATCTGCGTTTTGAAAAAATGGAAGCCTACACTTACAAAATGACTGTTGGTGTGAGAATAAAATACATTATGTATTTCTATTAAAGTTATCTTAAGACGTTTGCATACATTAGATATGGTTTGCAAATAGATAAGGTTTAGAGGACAGCACCATATGTGCTTTTGAAATATTGGCTGATGAATTTCAGTTAGCAAATTTAATCTAAAATGGAATTTTGAAATTAAATAGCTTTTTCCCTTATTTTATGGAATGAATAGGGCAATGAATGAATTCCAGTCACACATCTTCATGATTATATAATCAGTGGTGGCGCAGGGGGGGGGGGGGGAAATGATAAAATGAGCTGATCAGCTAGATGAGTTCAGTCATTCATCCTCAACTCAAGTGTTTAGCCATCATGTGCTATGATGAATCTCACTGGTTGATAAATGTGACCTATCTGTCCCTCTCTCTCATATGGGAAACTATTAATGTTAACCTCTATGTGAACTGTGTTGGTCTAATTAAATCCTCTAATTCATTCTATCCTTGCAAACACAGTAACGATTGCAGATGTGCATTTCTCATGCAAGTCCAAACTCCGTACATAATCATCATTATAAAGAGGTGAGGTCATGTCACTCGGTGGGCAGAGCCTTGCCCCAGTGGGGCACCAGCTGTGTGTGTGTGTGTGTGTGTGTGTGATTGTGTGTATTGATGATGTGTTCAGGAATATCAGTCCAGGCTGACAGAGTAGATATCCCCTCCCAGGAGGCACTTCCTCTACCCCAACCAACACTCCTTCACCTTTCACCCGCTCACTACCTCGCTGTCATTTCTCTCCCTTGTTCATTCCTCACCTTCTCATCCCATGCCTCACTGATTACCCTTTATCTCACTTCTTCTCCTCTTATTTTTATTCATGATTCCCTCTCAGTCTTCCTCCCTGTCATTCTTTATCCTCTACATTGCCATGCTCTCTCACCTTGACCCGCTTGCCAAACCCCTCAATAATCCTCCTCCCTTCCCGCCTTTATCCATCACCTTCCTCCTCTCTTTTCGTCTTACCCTCCCTTCATCACTCCTGTCCCTCTGCCTTTATTCACCTAATGCTGTATTAATGATAGATGAGAGGAATCTCCCTTGGGTCCAGCCCTGGGTAGCCCAGTGGGCTACCCTGCACTGGACTTTCTGACCAGCGCCTAATTCCTTATTCATGGGCTGTGAGCAGGGCCAAATCCTACCAGTCCTCTATACTCCCCACTCTGGAGACCCATCACTCTGAGTATACCCTGTTTTCACACAGTGTACATCTCTTCTTTTTCCTCACAGCGGGGTTTCTCCCCAATTTCTTCAATTGTAATCTCAAAGCAGCTCACAGCCGCTTCCCTCCCTTTTTTCCTCTACCTTCATCACATCACCTTACAGTATGTTCCCTAGTCAACTATTTTCCTTGAACTTATCTGCACACAGCTGTTCTCCCCGAGCCTGTTTCCTTTTAAAACATGTATTCCGCCTCTCCTACCTTCTTGATGGGCTCTTGTGGTGAAGAAAATTCCAATTGAACTTAAAACATTGAATTTTATCTGGAGAAATTAGCATTTCTACAATGCAGTACACAAGAAGTAGAGAGAAAAGGCTAAATGCCTGTATACAGAGGCTTAACTACATTAGGTCCATGTTCAGTTGCAATGGAATAATCCACATTCATACATAGACTGTTTTGCATTTTACACATATCTGCAGTCACCACACTTAAGACAAGTAAAACTATAAACTGTTCAAATCCTTCCCTATGGGATTATTTAGGAATGTGAAGGCATTTTAGGGCTGTGGTTTTTTGCGCCTTTCTACTTTTGTGCATTTGAGAGAGCTTACAGATATTATTCTGGCTACTCTTACAGCCAGTGCAGTCATCCTTTGCAGCACCATTCCCTGGAAAATTACAGTACAATCACAGAGCAATCACTTCCAGCAGCTCTTTTGTTGGAGGAGCGAGAGGTAATCCAAGCAGAGTAGGTGTGAGTGTCAGTGGTTCAACCGAAAATGGGAGGTTTTGCTGGAAACTGAAATCCTGCCTGCAAGTGGCTGTTATCAGGGACACACTGCCCTCCTTTCAACAAGCGAGCCAACAAGTCTAATCTGCAGCATAAAAAAGAGGTGAGTGTGAGTGTCACAGAGAGAGAGAAAGACAGAGATGGAGAAAGCGAGAGTACTTGCCTGTGTGTGTACGTTCCATGCATTTTATGGACTGTGTGCGTTTACTTGTTCAGGCATGCATAAGTCTTATTATGTCTGTCTATGTACATGCAGGTTCATAATTCATACAGTCTTCTCTCCATTGAGTTGTAATGTTTTAACAGCATGTAGGTCACATCCCAGGCCTTTAGCGGCTTCCAGTGTGCCAGTGTAAACAGCAGTTTGCTAAACCCCAGTCACTGAACCCTTATCAGCGCTCATCCACACACTCGCCTTCCAATGCATACTAAACACAACATTAAAATAGATTGCATCATGCCAAGCTCTGTGTATGTGTGTGTATATGCAAGAAAGAGAAACAGAGAGAGAGAGAGAGAGGGAGGGAGAGAGAGAGAGAATGTTTATGCACTCACGTTATGTTTTACCCGCTCTTTGGTGATAAAGGCGGCTCTTTGGGCTTGGCGCTGGCAGCGGAGGAGGAGGGAAAGAGGGAAGGAGGGAGGGAAAGAGGAAGAAGGTTGATGCTTTGCTCCCTTCAAAGCCTTGAGCCACACTGATCGCTCCCTTCTCATTCTCACATGAATATTGAGCATTAGTCAGGGCTCATGGACAATGAGGCCGAACGTTTTGGAAACATAAGAGACTTCTGGATGTGACAAAAGTACAAAGCATGAACTCTCTTAGTGGTTTGAAATACAACTCTTCAGTAATGTTACTGCCATTAAGATCAGTGTGAGCGTTATGATCATAACTCTCATCATTTAGTAACGTTTATAATCCTTAAGAAACTATGAATTAATGATGAATTAATAAACAATAGGTTATTTATGTAATAACTTTTTTTAAACTGAGAGGTACATTCTTAGTAATGACATTACTTCGTAAATTTTTTTAATCTGATTCATAAGTGAAGAATATTATGCTAGTACATCATTTGTATGTCAGTATTGTCAATACATGAGTAGTTAGACTTACCCTTCTTTAGGAACCTATAATGTTATCATTTTTACTTATCATGTATAAATTATTTGTTCGAGTAATGTTTAACTGTAATTTGTAGCACTGGACTGTTTGTACATTATTTTGTTAAATATCTGTTTAACTGTCCCTTATGTACAACATAAGGGTTTTATTATCCAGTTGTAAGCTTTAGTGTTTTCTCAGTATTTCTCATCCTTTATTTGTGCTGTAAATGTATTCATAAAAATGTTTCCTACCCACTAATAAAACTAATTTACCCCCTAATCTAAAGTTCCAACACATAAGTCCATAAAAAAATAGAAAGGTTAGTAAGCCATTAGAACAGTGGCAGAACTTTGCTTTATTCACACGGTGGCCATATTTGATTTACTTCCTTCCCATGATGGGAAATGCTACCTGGAAGACAATGTAGCAGATGGAGACAAAGCACAAACTCACTGACACGTATTCACACATAATGCTACAGTGACATCTATACACTAGGAGTCCATGCACGCATCACAACACCATTGAGACACTGAGAATAACAATTGTCCTGATGGCAATGCAATACACATACCATACACACACAAATAGGGCTGCATCAATTAGGTCGCCGTATGCATACAAGATACATATTGCTGGTTTTCTATCATAACAGCTAATTGCATCACCTGAAGCCCCAGGTGTAAATCAGTCCATTTTTCAATGGCTATATGAGGAAAACCATCTGGTTCTCGAGGACCAGGTTTGAGAACCACTGCTTTAGACTGGCACATCTGATCCAAAACTGAAACAGACTGGAATCACTTCACTTTCTCTTTGGTATTTGATGTTTTTCTTGTTGTTGCAATATTAATCATTGAATGCAAATTCCCTTTGAAATAAATAAGAGAAGTGGTTGATTTTCATTTTTAAACTTGTATTGCTTTCAAGGGAACTCAGCTGCCCTGGCTTCCCTGTAATTCAAACCTAGCGTACAAGTTACACACATTTATAATAAGCAATACATAAGAAATTAATTAATTCAGCATTTACTCATAAAGGCTTGTAACCTTTCCAATAAAGTCATCATCTTCAAGTCTACTTGTCATCTGTCTGTCTCTTCCTTTCAACCTCCATCTCTTTAGCATTGGCTTCCTCTCCCTAACAACGGCCACATCATTTATTCAAGGCTGCCATATTCAAAGCTGAACGAATGTATAATGAATGACTCTTATCGTAAAGAATCACAGTGGAGGTTAGATTCCCCTACAGAGAACTAAGCGTCGTTCTGTTTCTTCTGCATCGCAGGCAGCTAAAGCATCTTTCTGCCAGTCTGAGGACCCAGGCAGCGAAATGTCTCTCTCTTAGAAATATTTACATCTTATGACACCAGCTACGCCCACATTTACTGCTTGCTTGACCCCAGGATCATTCTTATATGTTTTATTCATCTTTTCTGTCACATGAATGTTTTATAGAGGAGTCTAGCGGTGGGTTTGTTTTTTGCAAACCTACACTCTTCACTGGCTTCTCACTGTAAATACACAGGAATGAGTGTTGATCACACACTGCTGTTTCAGAACAATTTAGTGGGTGTATACTTAGATTACCAGCTCACTGCCTTTAACTATCAAATTAATTGCAGAATCATTTTCCCCCAGGGACACAGAAATCTAATTAGATAAACATTCTAAATGGCTAACCAAAATGAAAAATTCATGACTTCACATAGAAATGCCTTAGGTGCTCCTTGCCAAAGCTCTGTCTTATATCAAGTGAACCGTTATTGATAAAGAAAATATCACACATTTACATACTTGTGCTGCCGGCCAGGCATCGAGATTGGGTCAAAGCACTATCTTGGATCTTTGATCTTGTGATAGGCTATGGATAGATGAAATAAAATATATTTTACAAGGGTAGAGGTATTGAAGTACATTTAGGCAACTCTCATTACTGTAATTGAGCAGCTGTGTTGTGTACTCGTACTTTTATGTGGATTTTTTCCCTGCTTCGATGCTCCTGGTGGAAACAAAAAGGATTCCAATCTGTTTCCCCTCAAATACCTCTGTTTGCACCCTAAAACCCATCATTTTTTGACATTTGTTTCAAATTAGCCTGAACCTGATGCATAGTTGCTTACACTATGTGAATTTCACTTATAGAGTCAATAAGCAAAGCTGACAACGCATAACATGGGAGGAGAAATGCTTCAACTGACTGCACTCTCCATACCACTGTGCATAACCTGCCAGCTAAGCAGCATATTTTCACATAGTCTCTTTATCTTTGCCATTCTGTCTTCAGCCTGCGTTTTACTTACTATTACTTACTATTACACATTCACAATTAACTTTGCCCACAGCAACACTAACGACTTATTATGGGCTTGATGAGAGAGGGAAAGTGAGTAGGCAGCCTAAGTAAATATAGGTAAGGGAAAGATCGACTTGATGAGTGAGGGAAATGATAAATAAGGAAAGTTAATTGATGTCTTAAGATCCAAATCATCTCCCCGGCCCTCACCCAAGACCTGTTTAGATTTGCAGTTTGCACAGTAAGTTGTTGAAGAGGATGGTGGATGGTGGTCATGCTTCACTTTGTTTTTTATTTTACTTAATTAACTGAGTTTGGACTCTCTGTCCTCTCGTCCTTTTTACATTGCATTCACAGATCATTAACCTTATGCTGTACATTTTAATTCTTCTTCTACTTAAGAAACATTTGAGCAAAGTACAGTAACAGTAGGCTACTTTTACTTTGAGTAGATATTTCACTAGGTCTACACTTTCTACACCTGATGTTTCATTACATGTTGCAACATATTCAAAAAAAGTACAGTATCGTTTGTAAAATGCTGATCTCGTGCATGTTTTACAAAAACAGAACGTGTGTCTTTTGCCTTTACAAAGCAGAGAACAGATGTACTGCAATGGAGTCATAGCAGCATGAATGGAAGGGCAAGTTCTGCCCGTCCCATCCCCAACTATCAAGGTGAGAGAAATGTTTTTTCCATCTGACTGGCTGGGTACCGCTTGGGTAGGTGTCCATTTCACTGGCCCCTACAATGAAAAGCCTGCTGGTTGGTTGGCCAGGTGGAGACTGCATCCCATTTCACCCTCTTCATGTCTTTATACTGGGGACGATTGCACCCAGGCCCCCTGGGTTCCTCCAGACCTAGCTGACTTTATACTGTTTGTAGCCTCCTGAGACAGCAGCACCATCACTGGCTGGGCAAAAACTCTTACCTGGGAGGGTGTCGGTCAGAACTCAAGCTGTAATAAAGTTTAGTCTGAAGGTCTTTGTTGTGTTTAATATTTCCCCCCCACAATTTTTGCCTCTATTAGACAGGTGAAAGTGTAGAGAGACAAGACTGGGGGACAGACTGGGATGACATGTGACAAAGGTCCTGGGCCGGACTCGAACCCGTTACTTGGTTTGCACCTTAGACCACTGAATCACCAGGACGCCCCTAGTCTGAAGGTCTTAAGGGGAATAAACTAATCACAGCCCAGGGGGGGACAGAGAAAGGCATTTACGCTCAAAGGCATTATGACTAGGTGCTTTATCATCTGAGGTAAAGCACAGCAAACTTTATATAGATACACCATTCTAGTGAAGGGGATTTACAAAAGATTAGGGGCTTAAAATCTTAATGTTTCCCAGCAGTGTACACATTAAAACTAGGTCAACAGTAGTTTAATGAGCATAATAAGATGACAGGAAATTTAGGCATGAGAGAGTTCAAGTATACAACTGTTTATCCTCTCAGGGTTTAGACGGCTGATTCAGCTAACGTCTTGCAGCCCATAGCTAACCATTTCCCAATATACACTGCAATCTTTCATATCCATAGATAGGGATGATTTAACTCTATGTGGGTCCACAGGTTAATAAGTTCATTTGAGGGTATAAATCCTGACAAACTGAGTATGGTATGTGCTGGAGTAATATGGAGTATGTCATACTGTAAATATATGACCCTGCCTGCAGCAATATGTCACTATTCATTAAAGTTTCTCATCTTATGACCCTTATGTTAATAATCAGTATATATTTGCCAAAATACAGCAACAGAACTTTGAACACACACACACACACACACACACACACACACACACACACATATACACATACACACACACACACACACACACACACACATACACACATACACACACGCGCATGCATGCACGCACCCTACAGGGAGACATCTGGAGCAGGAACATCAGAGTGATGCCATTGCACA
>OMOV01088191.1:0-15747 GCA_900312565.1 Beryx splendens | reverse complement strand
GGGGGTTGTTACATTTCTACTTCCATTTGCCTGAATCTATAATATAATGTATATAATAATATAATATATCTATAAAGCAGCTCCACTACACTGTGCTGTTATATTTCTCCAGAATATAGATCGATGTCTATCTGAATCTGTTCTGAGCCGGGTTCAGACGGACTCCCTCAGCAGCAGGACAGGACAGGACAGGACAGGACAGGACAGGACAGGACAGGACAGGAGCGCCACCTGCAGGACAGCTGTGGACACACAGGCTGCCCCTGAAGGAAACCTTCTGATTGGCTGAGTGGGTGTCGTTAGGCTCAATTCAAGAATGAGGAATACAGGAATTGGAACTGGATGAAGAATTGGAATTTCAGGACGTTTAATTCAATTCAGTGACATTCTGTGAAATTCCATGTTTTTTTTTCCTTCCAAAATATGTGAGATTACACACAGTGTTATACTGAATATTATCAATACTGAATATCATAACATGTAAAAGGAACCTTTCAGGTGGGATTTGATGCAGAGCATGTAATCATAATCCATAACGTTATGACTGAATTGTTTAGTGAGTCAAGACAAAAAAAAGATTTCAGTTCTGTTTCCTGTCATTCCAATTCAATTCCCATTCTGTTTCCTTACAGCTGGGAGACTTCCACACTCACATCGCAGGAGCTGAACTGGAGGTATGAGGTGAACACCTATCCAGGTTTATATAGCCAAGCGGTCTCATCACCTTTAAATTCGCTGTAAGCATTTAGCGAGCTTGCTGAACGTAAGACTGTTGGAGATAAACTTTAATCACAGCTGTTGTGGTTCATATAAAGGCACACACCCATGACACGGATTTAATCAGTGATCTGCATTAGCAATCGAAGTCTATGGAAAACTGGATTAAGGAATAGCACTCCTCATGTTACAGTCTACCGCCACCCTGCAGCTCTGACAGCAGCAGCTGCTGCTGACTGGGTCGGAGCTCCTGTCCTGTTGGCGGTGTGACGTCTGACAGGCTGCAGGCCGCAGCTGTCTGGCAGCGTGTGAGTTTTGCCTGATAAGCACCTTATCTGGAGACAAACATAACATTAGAAGGCATCAGTGTGAAAAGTTAATCAGTTCTTCCTTGTCCCATGACTTCCCTTCCCACCAACTGTCGTGCAATTCCAGTCACAAGTTTTTGAGAAATCCTGCTAACAGACAAACAAACAGACAAACAGATGCAACGTGGCAAAAACAAACCCACCGTCCCGCTGCGGAGGCTAGCGGAGGTAAGCTAGCTGTTAGCAAATCACCTGGAATACATTTCTTACCTGATAAAACTTCATTCTCACGGCCTTGTCGCCATCCTCCAGATCACAGGTGAGTTAATTAGCTCTGTTACCATGGAGACCCACCTGGCTGAGAGGGAGTTGCAGCAAACCCAAGTCCCTTCAGAGATATTATTACCACTAAAACACCATGAAACACAACATGGACACTGTCACTCTGAGCAACACAAATATTAGAACTTCTTAGTGATTTTTTGGTTGTTAGGGCTTTTCATTATTTATATCCCTCAGTTTACTTGAAACATGATTGTTTTGCTTTTCATTGGCTGTAAATGAATTTGTTATCTTCTGTGTCTTCATGTTTATGGATAAAAATAATGTCGAGTGATAAACATGAATGAGTTTGCCCTGAAAAGCCTACATTTGGTTCATGTTGTGGAGACTGGGCTGCTGGTGGCTGACTGGACAATCAGTGGTTGCTGTGCGCCACCTAGCGGCAGCACAGACAGGAAGTTGGTGACTGGAGGTCAGTCCGGCTCGGGGTCGCTCTGCTGTCTGTTCATTGGTCAAGTCCGCCACCAATCAAATGATTTACTGCCTTATATGGCCTGGGTTCAAATCCTGAGTCACCAGGCTCTACTCCTGCCTGTGGTGATGGAAATGTGTTTGTGTGTCTCAGAGATGGCGATGTGTTCAGGTTCCTCACTCATGGAATCGTTCCCTATATGGCCTCGGTTCAAGCTCTGCCTCATATGGTCCTGTTCGCTATCTTGGATTCATCCTTTGTTGGCTAATATGTAATTGCTTAGTAATTTTGCTGTTGGTTCAATGCCAACATCTCTCTCTCAAGCAGACTCCTGACTTGGACTGTCTGCGTTTGGAGCCTTCAGTTTTGCACATGAAATATCTGGATGTGCCAAACAAAGTGGAACTGTCAGTCTAGGGATGACCCAAGCTGAGCCAGCTTATTCACTGCTGACTCTTATCATTCATGCAAAAAAATGGACACCAATAGTCACAACACAGACATGTGGTAGTGCTGATAATCATGCTTTATTAAATCAATAATGGATAATACTCAAGGAGGTTGCGAAAATAGTTAACGCTACAATTCTAATTTCAATCAAAACCAAAGCGCAGGGCGAACGGCTTTAACACGCCTTCCTCTCCTTCTTTAACACAGCAGGTTTTGTGGCTGTGGTTCGTCTGCTTGGCGACGCCCCGCTGACTGACAGGTGGTTTCTAAAGCTAACACACAAACACACTGCAGACCTCCGAGAGATGGCTCTGCCTCTGCAAACAAGCACAAGATGGACTCTAATGTTAAAGGCCAGGTGATGGAACGTCTGAGAGCCCAGACAGGTGGTCGTTTGCCAGAAACAGAGCACAAAACAAAAAAAACTTCTGCTCAGGGAGTGCAGGCCGCTCGCACTGTGAGCATGTCATTAAACTGGTGGTATGACTTAGTCAGTCAGAGCACAAGGCCGGTTCCTGCTGCTTACATGAGGGTAAGATGCAAACAGCACTCAGGGTCTTATGCTCATGTTACAATTCATAGGAGTATTGTAATAGCACTGCTTTTACTCACATGCAGTGCGTAATATTGTGTCTCTGATTTAGTAAACTTCAACAGGGAGCCTCTCTACCTGTTGAGGCAATCTTAAGACTTCAACTTATCGTTGAGGCACAGTGTTTAGTTTCTCAGTTTAACAGGGTATTCGTTTCTTGTGAAACTTTCTCCTTTTAAACATTCAGTTTCATTTGTTTCAGTTAATATTGTCATAAATAACAATGCATACATTTTCCATAACCGTTAAATTCGGCTATATACATTATGTACATGTCACAGAAAAATGGATCAAAAATCCTAAGTCATAATTATCCAATATGGCACATTTTATAACAACTTTAGACTTTAGTCTAGTTTGGCATAAATTAATGTCAAGTTTGGTATAAAAATAGTTCATATTTACAAGAACAGAAATCCAGGTCTTTATCAAGTAAGATTATTTTGCTCAATTAATAAATAAAAAGGCATGGAAGAAGGGAAAAGGGGAAGATAGAGATTAGAAGATTAGGCTGTTGTTTTTTTTTTTTACATTGATCGAATACTGATGTGAACGGTTGCTGTGTCAGATCCCAGCTCGTTGGACAGTTTGAGTGTGTAGGTTCCAGCATCCTCCGGCTTCACCCCGGTGATGATGAGGGTGGTGAGATCCTCTGTGGTCTCGATGTGGAAGCGGCCGCCAGCCGTCACCTCGATGGCTCTACCGGCGCGTGACCACTCGATGTGTTTAGCGTCACCGGAGAAGGCGCATGCCACTGTGAGGACTTTGCCTGGTTCGATGCTGATGTCCTCCGGCAGAGCCTCGATTCTGGGAGCAGAACCTGGAAATGGAATAGAACAATAGAACATATAAGTCAATGCAAACCAGAGCTCATAACAGTTACTGAGATCTAAATCGAAGTTACCATTTTAAATGTATCTCTTTATAATAGTTACGGTCTGTCTTACCGATAGCTCTGAATGAGGATCCCTCCAGGTGGGAGGCCATCTCAGTGAGGCTGCTGGAGCTCATGGCGTATGTCTCTGATGTCATGGAGGACATGCTGGACATGGACATTGTCTCAAACTTCATCTCAGCCGCCATGCTGCTGAAGGCGCTGGACTCCATCATGGATGACGTCATGGCCTGCTGGGCGGAAGAAGACATGGAGGAGGAGGACGTCTCCTCCATCATGTGGATTTCTTTCTTCATCATGGATGACGACTCCTTGTGGCTCATCATCATGGATCCTGGAGAGGGAGAAGATGGAGATGTTAGAGATATAATCCACAACAGTTTTGGCAAACTCAAACCTAATAAAGTGTTTTGGTTAAATTCTTTATATTTTAAACATGCAATAAATCTGCCTTGCCTGAATCTTTCAGGCAGGTTCTCACCTCTAAGTGCCAGTTGCTGCTCGTGGTAGGCTGTGACCTTCATACGGATGGACTGGAACACCTGTCCGGTGAAGGAGAAGGATGATTTGGAGACGCCTCCCTCTGAAGTCATCTCACAGGTGTACTCTCCCTGGTCACTGTCCGCCAAGTCGTGGATCAGGAGGCTGCAGGAGCCCTCAGAGTAGTGCATCTCAAAGCGGCTGCTCTGGGACAGCCTCCTCCCGCTTACGTACCACACCACCTCCCTCACGCTGCTCTCACAGGTGCAGGACATCCTCACCGTGTCCTCACAGGCCTCAGCCACTAGCTGGCTCAGGACCCTGGGAGGTTTGGGGATTGGGGATTTGATGGTGGGGGGAGACATGACCCTCTTGGGAGACATGATGGGAGGAGGGGACTTCATCCTAGGGGGTGACTTGACTCCCTCGGGCTCGGGGGATTTCAAGACCCTCGGTGACTTGAGGCCAGACGGTTCTGGAGACTTGATGCCTTTTGGTGTTCTGATTCCTGCAGGCTCTGGGGACTTCACTCCTTTTGGTGTTCTGATTCCTGCAGGCTCTGGTGATTTGATGCCCCGTGGTGATTTAATTCCTTCAGGTTCAGGGGACTTGACTCTCTCTGGAGACTTGATTGGTGGAGGTGACTTGACCCCACGAGGAGAGGTGATGGGTTCAGGGGACTTGATGCCTGGAGCTGGTGATTTTACACCGGGTGCTGGAGAGGTCACAGATGGCTCAGGAGACTTGACGCCCTTTGGAGATTTAATTCCTTCTGGTTCAGGAGACTTTACACTCGGTGTGGGCGACTTCACACCTGGAGCGGGAGATGTTACACTTGGTTCAGGGGACTTAACACTCGGAGCTGGTGATTTGATTGAAGGCTCAGGGGATTTGACAGAGGGTTCTGGTGACTTGACACTAGGGACAGGAGAAGTCACAGAGGGAGCGGGTGATGTGACTGAAGGCTCAGGTGATTTCACACTAGGAGTGGGTGACTTCACAGATGGCTCAGGGGACTTCAGAGCCTTCACCTCCTGTCTGGGCGCCGGTCTGCGGATGGTCAGGGTGAAGCGAGCCTCCTGTCGGCCCTCTGAGTTCTCAACCACCAGCAGGTAGTTGCCCTCATCAGAAGAAGTCACAGAGGAGATCTCCAGACTGGACTTGTACTGGGTGGTAGTTACCTGGACGCGGTGAGAGGACACAAGGGTTCTGCTCTCATGCATCCATGTCACACTGGGTGCAGGCTCCCCATCGATATCGCAGGAGAAGTGGGCCGTCTCTCCCTCTGTTACTGTCACAGAGTGGGGCTTGGTGAGGATCCTGGCTGGGAGAGTAGGCTTCACCTTACGGACAGAAACCTCCTCAGCAGCAGCAGAGGACTTCAGTTTAGCCTCAGATGTGGAGTGTTTCTCAGTCAGAGAGAACTTGTCAGAGGAAGCGGAGGAGTAGGAAGCAGATGACAGGTACTCGGCAGAGGCGTACTTGATGGATGTGTCATACCTCTCTGCAGAGGAGTATCTCTCAGAGGAGGCTGCATATCTGTCACGTGTAGTAACTTCTCGTGTCTCAGTTACCTTGGACTTGCTCTCCTCCACCGCAAAGTGGGTCTGGGAGGCATAGCCAGTCTTGAAATGGCTGGTGTGGTAGTGGTCTACTCGAGTGATTTCAGGGACATATGGTTTAATAACTTCCTCATCCCTGCGGCGAGATGAGTAGGTGGTGAACTCCCCACCTGACACATCCAGGGTGCCGTAGTCAGAGGCTTCTCCCTTGGAGTTGGTGCATACACAGCGGTATGTGCCACTGTCTTCTGCGTGGCAGTCTAGGATGGTAATGGACAAAACACCACTCATGTTGGTGAAGACATACTTCTCGCTGCTTTCAGAGATCACAGTTCCGTTGTGGAACCATTGAATCTCGGCCTCAGGCTTGGCCTGGACATTCAGGGTGAATTTGGTGTCCTGGCCGGCTGGTACGCGGTGAGAGCGCATCCTGACGGTGACACGGGGTGCGTGGTCCAGGCTGAAAGGTGTCTGGCTAACCACCTGGTATTTCCTCTCTGACTTCAGAGCAGCCTTCCTGGCCTCGTAGCGGGACATGATGTCAAAGCGGGCAGACCTCTCAAACCTGGAGGAGGAGCGGGAGGACCTCTCGACCGACCTGATGGGGCTGGGAGAGCGGGGACGGGTCCTCTCTGGGGTGGGGGACCTCCTCTCCACGACTTCTCCCTCCATCTCCACAGCAGGCCGGGCGCGTGGCGGTCTGATGAGCTCAGAGACGGGACGCATCAGCTCGATGTATGTGGGAGACAGAGATCTTCTCCTCCTCATATACTGAGAGAGAGTACGTTTCTTCTTTGTCTCAGCAACCTCGACAACCTCCTGCCTGACAACCTGCCTCCTCTCTTCCTTTTCCATGGCACGCCGCTCAACGCGGACAGGGCTGCCAGCAGGAGAGGCAGAAAAGCCAAGCTCCAGCTCATCCTCCAACATCATTCTCTCCTCCTCTGTTCTCCTCATGGAAAGGTAGTCATCAACCGGCATCATCAGCTCTTCATCGCTCAGGTCTCCCAGAGATCTCCTCCTGGATCTGAAGGAGGCCTCAGATTCAGGGGAGGGTGAACGGCGAGCAGGTCTGACTGTCTCCAGGTCGTCCAGAGTGAGTTTAGGAATGCGCCATCTTGGCCTGTACTGGTCAGTGATTCTGGGAAGGGGCATGACATAGAACTGCTCCCATCTGGAGAGGCGGATGCGTCTCTGTCTCTTCTGCACAATCCTCTCCATCTTCTCTGGAATCTCATACTGGTCTCTCAGCTTCTTGTACCACTTCATGTCAGAGAGAGGCACAAACTGTTTGATGGCTTTGTCTTCATCCAGAGCGGTGGGGTCATGAACCACAGGCTCTGGGATCTCATATGGCATAAAGATCCTCCTCTCCTCCTCCAACTTCTTGGTCTCTGACTTCTCCACTGTGATATCAAACTCACCCTCAACATGCTTGGTGCTCACTGCAGGTTTGTAGATCTCTGCAGCGAATTTGAGAGCCTCTTGGGCGGTGGGGTTCAGAGGGACCATCTCCTCTGTGGCAGCAATACGCTGAGCCATCTTGTTAGTCTTCTCAATCTGTTTCTGGATATGTCTGTATTTCTCCTCCTCACTCTTGTACTCCCTCCTGGTGTAAGTAAGGCGGTCCACCTTCAGTGTAGCCTGGCAGCTTGAAGAGCCAGCAGAGTTGGTTGCAGTGACCTTGTAAACACCAGCGTCCTCGAGCAGAGTCTCTCTGATGTGCAGGACATGGTAGTCAATGTCTTCCTGTATGACTGTGGTCTTGTGACCGAACTGCAGTGGCTGGCCGTCCTTCTCCCATTTCAAAGTAGGAGTGGGGATTCCTGACACCCTGAGGTCGAAGCGGACACTGTGTCCCTCTACACACTCAACGTTAGCCAGCAGGCGCTTGAACATGGGCCTCATGCTGTCCTCCAGGACAGGATGAGGGGTCACAGTGAGACGGGCCTTGCAACTGTCTTCTCCAAACTTGTTGTGGGCCATGACGGTGTATTCAGCATCATCATCCATGTCCAGGTTGTGGATCATCAGCTGGTATAGACCCTTATCGCTAGTGAAGGTGTACTTGCTGTCATTGTCGCCTGGTTTGATTCTCTGTCCATTCTTCAGCCATGCTACATGAGGCTCAGGGTGGACGGTGATAGTGACACCGAAGCGCACATCCTCACCTATGTAGGCAGCGCGATTGTAGAGAGGCAGAGTGAACTCTGGTGGCCTCTGCAGTAGCTTAGACTTATCAACTCTCCTCCTCAGTTTCTTGATGGAACGGCTGACGTAGTGCTCCCTGATGCTCCTCACTGTCTCAACAAACAGCTCTCCGTAGGCACTGTCCTCTCCATCATCACTCACCACCTTGCATCTGTACACACCATCATCACTCTCTTCAATGTCCTTCACATAGATGCTGGCAAAGCCATTACTGTAGGCAATCTCATACTTGGGACTTGGGTGCAGCTGACGGTTACCAAAGTACCATGTCACCTGTGTACTCTTGTCATAGTTGGCGATGCTACAGGTGAATCTGACGTGTCCACCTTCCTCAGCTGAGCCATGCATGACGGGACCGGTGCGCAGGCCGCGGTACTCGGTTCCAATCTTCACTTTACCCACAGCCAGTCCTCTCTGGTTTTTGAAGGCACCGCCATAGGCCACACGAGCTGCTGAGACAATAGTGTCAGTCCTCTTTACCAGAGTCTGGTAGTACCGTCTGTGTCTCAGTGTCTTGATGATCTTGCAGCTGATGTTCTCAATCTTCATCTTAAGCCATGGGTGCTCCAGAGCCTCATGGGCTGTCATACGGAGCTTCCTGTCCTTGATCAGAAGTCTGTCCACAAAGTCCATAGCCTCCAGGCTGGTGTCCTTGAACGCCTCACTGTCGAAGACATACTCACAGTTAGAGATGTTCTCAATCATCTTAGTAGTGGACTCTGCAGCGAAGGGATTGAGGCCACTGAGCAGGACATAGGCCATCACACCAACAGACCACATATCAGTGGCGGTGGTGACCAGGTCGTGGCGATGGACCTCAGGGGCGCAGTACTCTGGAGCCGAGAACAACACTCTGATGTTCTCCCCTGGCACCAGCAGCCTAGCCTGGCCCATCTCAATGATCTTCACCTCAGTGCTTCTCCTTGTGGTGTAGACAATGTTGTCAGGGCGAATGTCAAAGTGGCCAAAGTTGTTGCTGTGTAAGAACTTAAGTGCAGCGCAGACTTGTCTCAGGTAGCGGACAATCTCCTGCTCTGTAAGCTCAAAGTTGGCAGTGCCAAGGCGCTCAAAGATGTCAACTCCAGAGATGAACTCAAAGATCAGGATGATCTCCTCCATGCTCTCGAAGTATTCGTGCAGGTAGATAATGCTCTTGTGCCTGGCCACGTTGAAGGCCTCAATTTCCCTGAGGACCAGCTCACGGTCAGTTCCTCTGACCTTGATGAATTTGGCCATGAAGGTCTTCTTGGTGGCAATCTCCACGCAGCGGTGGACAACTCCAAACTGGCAGCGAGAGAGCTCCTCAGAGACGATGTATTTAGAAGACAGCTCCTTGACCTTATAGAATAGAGCCTCCTCCTTGGTGATCTCTCTGCTCTCATCCACTTCCTCATCATAGTTCCTAATCACAGACGTGTCCTCCTTTGTGGTGATGGGCTCGGTTGGATCAGAGGGCGGGCTCAGTCCGAACTGGTTCTCAGCGATGACACGGAACTGGTACTTGGTCTTTCCAAACACGTTGATGATGGTGTAGCTGCAGTCAGCGGTCTGGCCAGCACGGATCCAACTGTCAGCAGTAGTGGGACACTTCTCCACAGTGTAGCTGATGATGTCACTTCCGCCATCATTGGCAGGGGGCTCCCAGGTCAGAGTGATGGAGTCCCGGGTGATGTCGCTGACCTTGATACCCTTGGGAGCCTCAGGCACGTCAGCCACATCTACCTCGATGGTTTGCTTGTCCATTCCGAACCTGTTCTTGGCGGTGATGATGTAGTAGCCAGTATCCTTCCTCTGGACTCCCTTCTGGAAGACCAGAGAGGTGAAGGACCTGGTGGTGATGACTTGGTAGTACGGAGAATTGGAGAGGATCTCCTGGCCCTTCTGCCAGGTGATTGCTGGTTCAGGTTTGCCAGTGATGGGGATCTTGATGGTGACGACATCGCCACGGACAGCGTGGACTGCTCCCATTCCCTGGAGCTCCTTGGGCAGGTGGATCTTTGCAGGAACTGGAAGGAAAACATTTGAAATGATACATTAGTTGAGTTTTAATAACAAAACTTAAGAAAATAAGTGTTTACAGACTATATGGTATTTTACAACTGAATAAATAACCAAAAAATAAATTCAGCAATATCGTGGAAAAGAATTACTAGTCATCATCTCCAATATTCAAATTCAAAGTTGTAAAGACTTTTCAATGGATTATAGAAAACATGAAAGATACATGTTTTGCAATACCAAATGATGTTATCATATCTGGTTATGGCTTACCTTCCACATCCAGGTTGGCTGTGGTGGAGATGGATCCTTGGGAGTTGGTGGCTCTGACTTGGTAGACGGAGGCGTCGGTCTCGTCGGCGGCAGAGATGACCAGCTGGTAGTAGCCTCCCTTGAACTCCTGGGCTTTGATCTTGGTTCCATCTGCCAGGATCTCCTTTCCGCTGCGGTACCATTTCACCACAGGCTTGGGGTGTCCCACCACCTTGTCATGAGAATAATAACCTTGTAAATAAACTTTATTTGTATAGCATATGTTATTTAATGAACTAGAACTAAAAATAATGCTTTTGTATTGACATTAAGTAAATCTAGTGTGTTGGAATGAAACATTTGTGTTTCACAGCAGGCAAAAAACTGAAATCAAACCAAACAGAGTGTAGAGAAAGCACCTTAGTGACAAGGGTGGCATTGGCGTGGTATTTCACGGTCATGTCCCTGATCTCCTCCCTGAATACGGGAGCACGAGGAGACTGGTCCGACTTGGGGATAATAGGTGCAGAGATCTCGCTCCAGTCGCTCTCGCCTCCGATGTTCTCACACTTGACGCGGAACTCGTACTCGAAGCCCTCAATCAGACCCTTGACCTCATAGGAGGTCTCCTGGATCTTCTTGGTGGTCACCGACATCCATTTGTTCTGCTTCTTCTCACGTTTCTCCAGGTAGTAGTTGGAGATTTTAGCTCCTCCGTCGCTGCTTGGAGGCTTCCAGCAGACAACGCAGGAGTCCTTGGTGGAGCTGGTGATGAAGGGCTGCTGCGGGATGCCAGGTTTTTCTGAGAAACAAACAGGAATGGTGTTATAATGCTCTCCATGTTAGAGGAGAGATGTTAGTAAAGTTGATGTGATACAGCATGGTGTAATGAGCAACGGTATAGAAGATACGTAATACGTTAAAAAACAAACGTAAACTAACATCCTACCATTAACCTTCCAACAAAATACAATTCATACACTAAAAGTCATTCCAACAGTAAAGATCGGACAGCTGCCCACCACTCACCGAACGGACTCTTGATGATGAGGACGGAGGGGATCTCCAGAGGCTCGCTCACTCCATACTGGTTCTGGGCAGAGACTCTGAAGTAGTAGCCGGCGTTCTCAATCAGGTTGGGGACGCGGCAGGTGGTGCCGGAGATGGAGGAGGACACCAGGTGCCACTGCTCTCCCTCCTTGGCCTCACGCTTCTCCACGATGTAGTTGGTGATCATGGAGCCTCCGTCGTCCTTGGGAGCCTTCCAGCTGATGATGACGTAGCTCTTCAGCAGCGCGTCAACAACGATGGGGCCCTCAGGGATGCATGGCTTATCTGGACGGACGGAGAGAGAGAGTGGGAAGAAACACGAGTGAAAGCTCTCCTCATGTATATATCCAGACATAGGAACACATTTACACATTTGAAATAAACATTGAAATGAAAATGTATTGTTAATAACATAAAAACATTTACAGATGTGAGATTATTCAAACTGCTACCAACAGACAGTAGTAATAAGATACCTTGGATTTCAACACGCAGCACAGTGTCGATGGTTCCATAGACGTTGCTGAGCTGCACCTTGTAGCGACCGGCGTTGGTCTTCCTCTGCACGTTCCTCACCACCAGGTGAGTGTAGCTCTCTGTGTTCTCAATGATCACATTCTCCGATGCATTCAGAGGCTTCTTGCCGTAGAACCACATGATCTGGGGGATGGGCCGTCCAATGTAGACAACGTGGAGCCTGAGGCTGGTTCCGGAGCCGGCGTTGTACTTCTCCTTCAGAGGGAAGCCTGGATGGAACTGAGGTGCGGCCTGGAGACGCAGTTTGCCGCTGGTCTCGATCTCTCCGGCCTCGTTCGTGGCCCTGCATGTGTACACGCCCTCGTCTTCCTGCTCATCCGTCAGGATGCTGAGGGAGTGGTGGCGGCCGTCGGAGCTCATCTTGTACTTGCGGCTCTGGATCAGCTCCTTGCCATAGCGGTACCATTTGATCTCAGGCAGAGGTCTGCCGATGATGCCGCAGGTTAGAGTGCCGGACTCGCCGAGCTTGGTGGTCACATCTTGGATTTCTTCCTTCAGTGCTGGAGCCTCACCAACTACAGAGACATTACCAAAATTTACTCTAGAGTAAGGCATTTGTCAATATACATGTTAAAGCCCAACTTTATTGTTCTGTAAAATATGTATAACGTTGATATTTTATAAGATTCTGTACAGTAATAATGATCAGTGCATATAGAGGACTGCGTAATGCTGGAGGGCAGCTGAATTCTGCATCTGCTCACCGCTCAGTTTGGTCTTGATGCCCATGGGCGTCCTGCGCGGCCGGCTGAGTCCAGTCTCGTTCTCGGCGAAAATTCTGAACTCGTACTCAGTGGCCTCCATCAGGCCGCCCATGGTGAACTGACGGTCCTTGGAACGCTCCTTGTTGCACTTCTTCCAGGCGCTCTCTCCTGCCTCTCTGAACTCTACCCAGTAGCCAAGGATCTCCTTCCCGCCGTCGTACTCAGGCCGGAGCCAGTGGATGGTGATGCCGTCTTTGGTGACGGAGATGATGTCGATTTCTCCTGGTTGGCTGGGTTTGTCTGGGAAACACATGGTGGAAGAAAGGCTATGAGATTCATGGAGAAGCATACTGAAGAACTGCAGGTGAAACATCATGTTCATTCAAATAGTCAAACTATGAATAAAAAGTATTCCATCACTGATTAATCTTTCAGATTATGTGAATCCTATGTGAATAGGATTCTGTGGAAAATGATGAATTAAATTATCAGACAATATTTTCGGACAAACAGAACTCGCATAAAATTAACTGGTTGTACACAATCCGAAAAATCCACTGCTGACTTAAATTTAATCTGATGTCTCTTTCAAAATCTCATCTACTCAGACATTAGATCGATTTATCCAGACAGAAAAAATTAATGTTTGTCACTCACCAAACGGATCTTTGCAGACGACAGATTCGGAGGCGGGACCGGGCTCGCTCTGCCCGACGTCGTTCTGAGCCACGACTCGGAACATGTACTCCGCATCGGGGATGAGGCCGGTGACATTGTACATGGTGGTGGTGATGTGGGTCTTGTTGTGACGGACCCACTTCTCCGTGGAAACCTCTCTCCTCTCCACGTAGTATCCTGTGACCCTGGAGCCTCCGTCGTCCCGGGGCCGGGCCCAGGACAGGGCCACCGTGGTCTTCGTCACTTCCATGATCTCTGCTGGGTTGCTGGGAGGCTCTGGTGGGCCTGGGGGAGGACACGTGTTATCATGGCCATTAATATTTACAATAATTATTGACATCAGAACATTGTTATGTGTTGTGTGCATAAATGACACTCTCAGAACGGCCCCTTTTATTTCACTTTGACAACTTTTATAACTTTTGTGTTCTGCCGATGCAACTTGATCGATATTCTCTTTTTATGCATTTTAAGTCTTTATTTATTCTCTTCTTCTACATTTGATCTCTTTTTATTAGTTTTTTATTGATCTTATCCTGTATTTCTTATCTAATGTGTTATGTAAGCCTTGTATGAGTTCTTTCTGAGATTATAAGACGACCATCGGTTCATAATAACTGCTTTGGTAAACACCGTATTATCTGGCTGACAGCAGTCAACCGGAGGATGGAACAGCAATGAAAAGTGAGTCTTGAAACCCAATGGAAGTGATGGACACTCACACAGCGGTGTCTTGGGCATGACCGCCTCGTCGGACTTGAGGGATCTGCTGACGCCGAACTGGTTCTCGGCGGAGATCTTGAAGTGGTACTCCACGTTCTCCTTCAGGCCCTTCACCACCAGAGAAGTCTCTGTCACCCTGGAGTCCACCGTGTACCAGGCGGCCTTGGGAACCTCCCGTCGCTCCACGATGTATCCCAGGATGTCGGAGCCTCCGTCCTCTGAAGGAGGCCTCCAGCTGACTCTGACCGACCGCGCCTGGATGTCGTCAAACTCCAGAGGGCCTTCTGGGACGTCTGGACGGCCGATCACCTTCACCTGGAGGCGGGGTTACCATACAGGAAGTTAGCGTAAAGTTTTTTACAGCTTTATATACATATGCCGTTTTACCTATTTGTTTCTAGTTTTTACACGCTATTTTTCTTGAAAAGTTGACATTTTGGAGATACGAGGTTTTCACCCAGCAGTGACGATATATAAACGTTGATTAACTTAATGAAACAACCAACCAATTAACTAGTTTAATCACTAATGATGTAGATGACTATTGTGAGACTTATTCCTCAGCACATTTATAAATTAGCATGATTCTCTATCTAACAAACCAACCAGCTGGTCAGTTAAGCAGAAACCATGAGTAAACAAAAAGGAATAAAAAGATCAAATCAAATCAAAACAGCATGATATGATTATAAACTGGACATAAAGGAACATTACAAATATGTTTTGAGAAGTGCTGTGATCCAGGCAGCCCGCGCTCCTCCTCAGTTCAACACCAACCTTGATGTAGACGGCCTTCTTGCCGCACTTGTTCTCCAGCAGCAGGTCGTAGGTGCCAGTGTCGTCTCTGTGGGCTTCCTTGATGATGAGCTCTGTGATGTCATCGTGGGTGGCGATCATGGCCCGGTGGGAGATGTCGCGGCCTTCTTTTGTCCACTTGCAGGTGGGAACGGGTTTTCCCTTGATGGGCACCGACAGACGGATGACGCCTCCCTGCCGGACAACGTATCCCTCCTCGTATTTAGGATCCAGCTCAAAGTCGGGATAATCTGAAGAGGAGATGGAGAGAGTTGGTACTGAGATTATGAAAGGTGGTCTCAGTAAAAGAGACAAAAAGTGACCATATTAATACGAAGATTAGGTTTACTGTGTAGATCACATCCATTAGAAATACAAAAACTCTAAAAACGTTTTTCAGCATGAATGAGGTGAATGAACCATGTCAGTGTAACGGTTTCTCTTACCAAGCATCTCCTGGACTTTAACCACTCCAGGAACCTCAGCAGGTTCTCCAGGTCCACCGGCGTTGCAGGCCATGACCCGGAACTTGTACTCGGCTCCCTGGGGCATGTGGGTCAGCGTGTACTCGCAGATCTTGGTGGGAGTGGTGTTGCACTTGGTCCATTCCACCTGGTCCACCTTCTGCATCTCGATGAGGTAGCCAGTGACCACCGAGCCGCCCTCCTCTTCAGGTGGCAGCCAGGCCAGAGACACAGACGTTCTGGTGGTGTCGGTGACTCTGGGCTGCACCGGAGAACCTGGAGGTTCTGTTCAACACAAGACAACAGCTGGTCACTTCACTAACTCTGCACTGATAAACCAGTTCTCTACAGGAAGACACACTGAGGTCCTGCTAGTGCTCATGAGTTGGACTGGAGCACCTGGAGGCTCTGTAGGAAAATATATTTAGACGGGCAAATATGTTTCACTGTGACTGTCACGGTTCCAGCCACAGAACTTGAATGGATAGAACTGTTCTTCCACATTTCCCCATGGTAATCTGGCTAGCACAGCATAAAATGGCGATCATGGAATTTGAAGGGTTAGTTGCTATGCCTG
>OMOV01088190.1:0-10892 GCA_900312565.1 Beryx splendens | reverse complement strand
CCTTATGGGTCAAGCTATTGCGAGGATCCCCGTGTCTCCTATCTCCCCCCTCCCCCACCTCCCTCTTCCTCCCTCTCAAGGCTCTCCTCCAGCATAGATCCATACGACCATGGGCCGCTGCCTCCGCCTTCGTCGGCCACCGCTGCATACTATGCACGAGATCGCAGCCCGATCAGACGAGTGCCGGTCACCTCGGCGGGCTACTCCTATGAGCGAACGAGACTGTCGCCGGCGTCTGCCTCCAGAAGCTCCTCCTACACCGTTCCGCGTGCCAAGGACCCTTATGCGGCACGCTATGCGCCTTATTAAAGCCACGCTGCCAAGGTGAGCAACATAAGACGAATGTAACGGTTTGTCAGATCTCCCAACTTTACTGTGAAACCTTAACGGTCAGTGGGGTCTGGGATCTCGACATGCGTTTTAACCTTAGATTTCCAGGTACTGAATCCTTCAGAGCTGTGCTGCGGACCGTGACGCTAAACCCCGTGTCTCAAAAGGGAATGCTCTGCTCTCTTTCTAGGTGTGTTTGTGAACTGCAGGACTTTTCCTTTGCTGTCATTTCTCCGAGCTGCATGATTCCATCGATCTGTGTGGTGTGCCGCAAAACAAAGCGTACGGGATGCGATCGGAAACCGGCGTGTGCATCTCCCCGGCACCTGAGGTGCCAATTGCCTGCAGATAAATTGATCAATCAGTCATTGAGTCAGTACACATTCACGTGCACATATTCTTTTACAGTTTTCAAGAAGGATGGTTCGCAATTTTGAACCGCACTGTTTGTATGAAATTTATAATGTATAGAGTGATAATTTTCTCGCTTGCTCTGCGGGTTTTCAACTTTTTAGTCACGTGTCTGTCTTTTTTCTTTCTTTTTTTTACCTGTGTTTCTTCCTCACATGAAGCAAATTGTTGACTTAAGCAAATGTAATTTGTCAAACTTTTGTAAAGAGCAATTTAGATAAATATTCTTGTTTCAGGATTATTACCTACATTTATTTGATTGGTTGGAGAGCAGTTAATCGTATGGGTTGCTCCGTGCAAAACAACCTCTTTTTCTGTCTCGTCCCTCAAACACACGTCCATGTCTTTTATCGAGGACATTCTGGGTCTGTTATATGGACGTGGACAAAGCCCCATGCTACACAAAATCCTTTTCCCCCAAATGATCTGCGTTAGTGGTGTCCAACCACGTGCCATGGAAGGCCGAGAGTCTGCAAGTTTTCATTCTAACCAAACACTACAGCAGCTCATTTCACTGGTTAGTTCTTCCCTCAGTGCTAAAAGGTGTGCTGATCCGTGCAATAAGCTATCTAAGTGTTTGGTTGGAAAGAAAACCTGCAGACTCTCGGCCCTTCATGGCGCACAATTGGACACCACCGATCTACAGCGAAAACAAAATCTTAATCCATATCCATGCAGCTGGTCCTGAATGTTACTGCTGAGCGTTAAACTGGGATACAGTCTCATGCTTCAAGTTGCCATCTGATGTAAGGAAGAAGTGATCTCAAAACAAACATTCCAGCCTCTTAATTGGTTTTTGTTTAATTTGAGTCTGTGTGACCTCTGAATTATAAAATTGAAGATTTCTCACATTGGGTCAGTTCTCTGACCTGAGGTCAGAATGCTTTAAATACTGTATAGTGTTTGTGCTCTATTCTATTCAAGTGACACCAAAACAAAAATGTAGGCTGATATTTGTTCAGTATGCAAGTAAGTAACATTATCACTGTATTTTCTCCACACTGACAATGTTCCAGACCTTGCACATAGCTATAACGAAAATAACCTGTCTTTATTTAACAATGAATTTTAGTCTGGGATGGGTGTTGATGGCGAAAGTAAAGTATCCATGCAATACAGCAGCAGCAGCAGATAAAGCAGTGTGAGGCAGAACTCAGGGCTCGGGCTGGATGTGAAGGCACTTGTGTTTTGTTGCAGGTGCCTTTGTCAGTTTTGAATATGGGTGGAGTTAAAGTTTGTATTTTTCATACTAGCTGTAATAGTCACAGCATACATTCAGTGTTTAAAATGCATATGGTTTTTAATAAACCCAAAGTTATTTTGGTGACACTCACATTTTTCAATTCTTTGATTTGAAGCTTTGTTTGACTGTCAAGTTAGCTTCCTGTAGGTGAGATGTGGTTTATTTTTACAATACTGCCTTTGAGCAAGAGAATCAAGGTGTTGGAACAGGCAAAATTTATAAGCCTATTAAAACTGAAAAAAAATGTTGCTTTATCGTAACATGCATTCCAGAGCAAAGGAGATTTGCATGTTTCAGTATTAAAATTGGCTGATGTGTGAAGTACTTTTCAGAAAGGTTTTCCCCTCATGTCTGCTTGGTAAAGTCTCTTCTGCTCGGAAACACCCTTAACTGGCACTTACAGCCTGTTAGTTACTTACCTCCCCACACCTGTTTTAACAATTGAAATGAATTATATGCAGTATTTACACCAGACCGTTCTCAGCGGATGGTCTATACAAGATTTGGACTATGTGACACTAAACTCTCATTGTTTACACGAAAAGCTAATTTACTCAAGCTTTCCAGGCAATCTGTAGCACCACCAGCATTTTTCTGATTATCATCAACAATCGTGAACAACCAAGATATGACACTGAAGAACCCCCACCCTCGTATCTTGCATTAGTCTGGTTTGGATAGTTCTGAATTATGGCTTTTGGACTATTTTCCAGATCCCTGTGGTACTACATACTTAACATTTCTAAATCCCATACTTTTCTGAAAGCCTTAATTGCATGCCACGATTTGAAGATTATGGTTATTATTCCTCTGCAAATATCAGAATTTAATAAATGACAGTGGGTTTACAACAACTATATAAAATCGGCAGCCATATGTGTGCGGACTGAGCAACAAACCTTCAGACGTTTTTCTGCAACTCAACATGTGAAGACTCATCAGCTTCATCACTTGGTCACACTGCACTAGGGGGAGGAGGACTGTGAAGTTAATGTTTGGATCTACTGACAGGATGACAATATTTAAGCTGAATATCTTTTGGATCTCAGCTGGTTCTTGGATTACCAGTTTATAATTGGTTTGTATCTTACAATATCACGAGAAAAGCAAACAGTACAATGAGATATAAAACTCTCATAATCAAATAACCAAAATTCCTTAAGGTTATTCTGCTCTCTGAAGTCCCTGCGCTAACCTAAACGGCATCACCGTGTGGTAGAGTTAAATATCTTGCTGTAATACTTTCCCCACAATGTGAAGTTTAATTTTCTTGCATGACTGAAATTATGGACATTAAATCCCAACACTCAGGATGGTGGATCACCTCGTTCATTCATTGTCCAGCACACATGCAAATCCCAACAACATCGCCCTGGCTGGTAACGTTACAGCACGATGACCCTGACACACTGGTCCCTCCCCAGCCCTGCCGGAGGGTAACGCTGCTGTTTGGCTCCGCGCTCCGCAAATACACCAGTCGCCATTTCACGCTCCGAGGGCCGAGGCGAGCACTGCGTCATTAACGTACAAGGTATGAATACAAGGAACGCAATGCTAAAAATGAGTCTGGGGTCAAACCTGCTTCTCTGTTAAAATACAGAATAGCGCTTTGGGGTGAGCTGTAACAAATGCTAGCAAACTTAAATTTGCTATCCGGCTACGAGTAGGCCGAGCTGCGAGGCTCCTGCAGTAAGCCGTGTAGCGTGCAGGGCACTGGTGACTCGAAATGTGGACAAGCATATTGCTTGCTGGATTCAATATACGTAATATTGCTGTTAGTGACCAACGTTACCACCCAAAATCTGCCCTGCATTCCAAAATACCAGTAGTTATGGTGCAAATTTGGTAGTTGCTAGCGTTAGCTCGCTAGCTAACAGTTTAGCTTGCCAGTTAGCCACGGTGCGTGCCGTTCTGTGTGGAGAGAACAGCACGCCAAACTCCATTCATATATCTGACTGGTGGATGTTACCTTGTGACGGTACATAAATAATCTCGTATAGCATGGCTTGACCTATTCCGAATCGTTAAGGTCTTCTGGTAGATTCGGCACACAAGTGATCGTCTAAGCATTACTTAAATCTCAGCCTTTAGAAGTGGATCCTACAGTCGTCTTTAACCAAGACAAGGGTAACGCCGGGGAAGGCGGCATCGAGCCGTAACGTTATGAACACTTACTAAAGTTGGGATAATAATACGCTTGGGTTATCACTTGGACGTCCATTTGTCTCAAGACTCTAACCTTTCATTAGTGGTATTTAAGATATGTTATACGATGTGTACGTAACGTTACCGATAATCCAATTATCCGGTTTTTAATGGAGTTCGGCGTGACGTCATCCATACGCGAGCCCGGAGCTTGGTCGGCCTGCTGCAGCGTGCTAGCAGCATGTTCAAGTTAGATTAGATATCAGGTGGGATTTGAGCTGGGCCTTTTCTTGGAAGTACATTCTATTCATAGTTGTAACAAAAGCAATTTAGCTAGCATTGTGCATCACATCATGATTATACTGCAGTGCGATAAAATACAGCCTTTTAGCCGACAATATTTCTAATACTACAATACATGTTGTATTTGTTCCTTAACATCTCAGTTGCCTCCTTCAAGCAAGGCATGATTCATAACTGCATACATACAATAGCCACACAGACATGCAGAAGACATCACACATTGGGCTTTGTGATGATATCTGTGATATTATCAAGAACCCTTTTCTGGAGCTGGCTCAGTGAAACGGAAAAGGAGACAATGGAGTTTGTGATAGAAGGTGTGATTGAGCTTTATGTTTAAAAGAGATTTATCTCCAAGTGGAGCACCATGCAAGATTGTGCTCCATCTTGCAGGTTCATCTTAATTTATTGGTATCACAGATTATAGTCTTGATTCTCCTACCTCTAACAGTGGAAAAGCACATTTGTATGTACAAAATGTGCGAAAGCGGATTTGTACGTACACAAATCAAGACTCAACTGTCCAGGACGATAGTAATATGGTTAATTTTGATTTAACTGATTAGGCGTGCAGGATTTCATTAAATTAATAGACTGAAATGCTTTATCTGTGAAGGCTGTTGGACCAATATAACACTTTGAATTCCTCATCTCTTCCTGTAGTGAAGTGGAAGCTCCACAATGGTGAAAATATTCATCGGGAACTTGTCACCGGACACAACAACAGATGACCTTCGTTCTCTCTTCTCCCAGTATGGCAAGATTGCAGAATGCGATATTGTCAAGAACTTCGGCTTTGTTCATATGGATGACAAAGCCGAGGCAGAGGAAGCCATCCGCAACCTCCACCACTATGAGCTGAACGGCCAGCCCATGAATGTAGAATTGAGCCGTGGCAAATCGAGAGCTTCCACCAAACTACATGTTGGCAACATCGCCTGCACCAACCAGGAGCTGCGGGCCAAGTTCGAGGAGTTTGGTTCCGTGTTGGAGTGCGACATAGTAAAAGACTACGCTTTTGTTCACATGGAGCGAATGGAGGATGCCATGGAGGCCATCAGTAAGCTAGACAACACAGCCTTTAAAGGTGAACTCTCGGGCAGGGCATGATGGGGAATTTTACCTTGTTATGTTAGAGTTTATTTATCAAGAGTAAGTAATTCTGTTTCCTGTGAATTAACAGGCAAATTATGGATACAGCACAGGTAAGTGAGAGGATAAAGTTTAAGGGATAAAGGTGAGACAGAGAAAGCAAGGCAACGTTGATTATTTTGTAGCTTGTTTAATAATTCTTATGCTCAAATAAGTGATATACAATTGTTATGTTTCGGAGTATAATCCTGTTTTGTTACCAGGCCGATAGACTGAGACACCTTCATGCCAGGGAAGAAGTGTCAGAAATGAATTATTTAGGATTCATGCAGGCATAATTCCTTATTGCGTCTTTTCTTTTTAAGGCAAACTGATGAGCGTGAAGCTTTCGACTAGCCGCCTGCGTACTGCGCCGGGAATGGGAGAGAGATCGGGTTGTTATCGTTGCGGGCAGGAAGGCCACTGGTCCAAAGAGTGCCCTCTAGACCAAAATGGCTACCACAGAAACGGCTCAGAGCCAAAGTCCGACGGATACGGTGCCTTGAGATTTGGCGGGCGTGGTCGCAACCGGGGTTATCATCCGGGCTTCGGTGGCGATCCAGATTTTGGCGGCAGCTATGCTCCTGTACATGGTTTTTCCCGGGGTTCCGGTCACAGCAGCAGCGTGGCGGGGTACGGCAGGGGCGCAGGCTACGAGAGTGCAATGAGTTACGGGGCGCCCCCAGGTTACAGCATAAGCGCTGCGGCTGAACATAGCATGGCTCGGATGTACGGCAGCGAGGCAGCATACGGGGGCGGCAGCTCACTCTATGGCGCGGTACCAGCCTACCCAATGCGACGGTCGTCTTGTGAGGACAGGGATCCGTACGGGGTCGTGGACTTCTACGAGAAGTACAGGGCCAATCCATATGGAGGCAATTATTTCGAGGATCGCCGCACCGTCCCCTTGCCTGCTCCATCATCGCCTTCCTCCTCTGCTATAATGAGGGACCGTGTGCCGCCCAATAGCCTCGACCCATATGAGCGCCCTCCCCTCCCACCTCCACCGGCCCCGATCTCCTCATACTACGTACGTGACCGGAGTCCGATTCGGAGAGTCCCCGCCGAGGCAGATGGGTACGCGTATGAGCGCTCGCGCCTCTCCCCGGTGCCCGCCCCCCCGAGAAGTTCGCCCTATGACCATCCGCGGGATCCCTATGCTGAGCGGGCGCGCTATGCATACTAACCCTTCTCCTACACTGCTAAGTGAGAGCTGGCTGGCTTTCAGTGAGTAGGATAGCCTAAGTGCCATTGGAGTTAACGAAAAATTGAACACTAGTATATCTCATAGGTAATATCCAAGATAAGGGTCAGCCCTCTGTCTACATGAGGTGTCTGGGTAATAAGAGTAAAGTTACATTCAAGCTTACTGATCACAATAGCCTAGGTCTCATATTTGTGAATGGATGAATGGGTTAACCTTGTGGTATGCTCTCGTTCTGGGTTGTACTCCAACATGTACAACTAATTCTCAGTTGATCACCTTTCATTGCTCTTGTTGCGTATTGTGGTTTGGTCCAATGCTGAGATGGCTTAGCCTAAGTGTGGGCATGCTAATATTGGGTATCTGCAACTGGGTCTGCAATCACTTCATGATACTGTTGAGATCAGCGTTTTTCACCTCAGAAAGTAGATTGTACATACACTATTTAGATTCCATTAGGCAAGAGGAAACAACTTAGTGCATGATGCATGTTTTAAAGGTGAGTCCTATGATTATGTTCATGAAATCTAATCAGTTCTCCTCAGCGGCATCTTGATGTATTAATTCTGTGCTGTTTATTTTCCATTATAAGAGACCATTGAAGGTCAGTGTATCTGTTTGTGCAAGAACACCATGTTATTTCGCAAGTGAAAAAAATACCACAACACAATATGATAAACAAACTTTATATTGTTTTACCTGTGGGCTTTTGTCAAACCTGGTCCAAATATGAACTTGCACAGAGAATAAAAAATGGTTGCGGTTTTTCCTTGGACTATGTCAAACATGTGAATTTGTTGAATTGTGATCATGGTTTATGTTTTTACAGTCGATACACCCTTTTGATTTTTCTTTCAAAGTCCGGTGATGAATATGAGCTTTTACATTTTGAACACTGATATGGTTTGATGAAGTGTTTTTAATACAATTTCACATTGAAAATACCTCAGTGGTGTATGCTGTCTGTTTTTATTTGTAACACAATTTAATAACAGTTAAATTTAATTACAGTCATCAATTGCAAGCTAATCTATTATTCATTAAAGTCAGTAAAGGATGTGCTCTATGTGTTTATTGCGTTGTGTATCACTCAAAACATTATGTAAATATTTACTTTGCATATGTAAATACACAATAGAACAAGTTCCCTTTGTCTTGGTAACATTACTGCTGAACCATAGGAACTGAAATTTCACAGTACATGATGACATGGTACAAGGACAAGGACCTACATGCAGGGCAAAGGGACGATGCAGGACATACAGAACATCACACATACCACATTCGATGTTGCAGTGGCAGTATCATACATTATGTACAAATCTCATTCATTTATCACTTACTGGGATAAGCACACATATCAGTTTGTTCGTGTTTTCATAACATGGAACGGCCATAGCGTTTCCAGTACAAGGGACGGGGTCAGAGGTTGACCGAAGAGGCGGATAATAAGGAGATTGGCAGTTGAGTGACCCAATCAACTTCCAACAAATTTTGAGGTTGATGACGGAGAAATCTTTGTTTCGTCCAATAGAAGAATACCCTTAGGGAAGGGCTTAGCTTGGCCAATAGGAGAGCTTCATACTGCAGCGGGTCATCCTTTGTGGTTTTCTGGTGGGCGCCATTTTGACGATACCACAGCGCGAGCGGAGGAGACAGACGATTTAATATTTCACTAGATATTTCCATAATTTGTCTAAATCTACGTTTGATCTGAGCCTACTGACTTTTGACGGAGGCCAGTTCTTTTGAGTACCTCTGGAAATGGCCACGGGAGCAAACGCAACCCCTTTGGGGAAGCTGCACCCTAGTATTGGCGCTAAACGAGGGTTTGAGTCCGGGCCTGGTGCGGGGAACGGGCTGATGCCAACGCCGGGGCCGCCCGTATCTTTCCCGGCGCTGCAGGGTTTCCAGCCCCCGATGCCAAACGTCTCTTTCCCGCAGTTTACTGCACCAGCGGGGTTTCCTACGCAGACTCAACAGCCAGCTGCTGTGGTCGGGATGCCCAAAACAGGTAACCAGACGCCCGCTGGCTACAAAGCTAGTCTGACTGTATGAGCTAACCTAGCAGCAGTAAGCTAGCTAGACAGCTAACAGTTAACGTGGACTAATAACGTGGATTAAAGGCCCAGCACCAGGCTCTGGCCCTGCACGAAATGGAGACGTCCAAGCTAGCAGCTGAACGTTAGTTTACAAGCTAACTCCACGTTAAAGTTACTATCCTGCACCGTGTTAGCATTTACACTTTTAACTGTTAGTTAAATTATTGCATTGTGATTTTTGTGGAGGTCTGAACGTTAAATTAACGTCGATGCGCTAAGTTAGCCACGGTTAGCTCCGCTGTGTGCTGTTGTTACTGAGAGAATGTCACCCCAAACCACAGTCTGGTGGGGTCTGCGTTACCTGCTAATACAGCGACGTTTATATGACTCCGTGCCGTTTCTGTGTTGTTTGGATCCTCTCTGAATTTCTAATGCGTATGACTCAACGAGCAGCACTTATTTCGCTAATTAGTTATGTTTTTTTTTACCACAATGTTGGCCCTCCGCAGTAAGGTGGGCGGTAGCGAGCAGGACACACCACTTATAAAACTACAAATGTTATCGAAACGAGTGCTTGTTGGTGTCTGGTGCGCTGGTGCCGAGTTGAAGACGGTGTTATGAGTCAGAGCAGCCATGTTCAGAAAACCCTTACCTTTGAAGCAAGGTCACGTAATGATGCTGTCTCTGTACAGCAGAGGACGGCATGTGGCGGGACTGTAGGCAAGCTGCTTCAGCATGTTCTCCAATGTCTTTGGCAGATTTCGGTCAGAAGAAGTCGCGGAAGAGGAGTCGCTGGAGCAGCGAGACGCCTGACCAGAAGACGGTCATACCCGGCATGCCCACCGTCATCCCCCCTGGACTGACCCGGGATCAGGAGAGAGCCTATATAGGTAAATTGACTTATAGTGTACCCGATGAACCAGGATTGTAATGTTAAACACAAACGTAGATTTGTTTTACAGAGATGTCTTAATCGGATCTGTGTGTGAGGTTCAGGTTTCTCTACACTGTGTGTACACATAGGTTATGTTTGCTGGATTCCCAACAGTTAGAGCTCCGGTCAAGTGTACAAAACATAAGAGGGTCACTCTCCAAATTAAAGTATATAAGCTCACCAACACATTTCCATTTTACTAGATAGCATTTTGTTTCCGAAGCTGGTCACTGCTTGATGAGTTTGCTCCAACTGTTGAAATTCAGCAATCAATTCTAGTGAGCAACAAATACAACGTGTTGATGTGAAGTGTTAATGAAGGCAATTTCTCCCTAATGGAGGTTCTGCTGTGGCGAGTGTTTTTGTGGTCTTAGGGTTTGCATACCATTGGTCACCCATTAGCAAGAGGAGATGCGGTTAGGGATTAGACACCACTGCTTGCTGATAATTGTCCTGAGCTGCAGGTCACTCACTGTCTTGCCTGTTCCCCTATACATCATCAGTATTGTTCCCTTGCATGGAGGGGTTACTCATACTGTCCTTCTAACATGCTAAATTATGCTTCTGTTTATATTGGTATCAAGTGTGACTGTGTGAGCAATGCTGCTTCAACGGCAGAAAAAATCCATCTAACATACACATCTGAATTATTCATCACTTGGTAAATCCTTTACAGTGTTGTGGACCTTAATTTCAAATTGCGGCAAAGTGGGAAAACGCATGGTTATTGTCTAGCCTTGCCTTTAAGGCTGGGTTTAAAAAAAACAAATGAAACGGGTGCTTGTAACCTGAAATGCCTTTCAGCAGCAGTGTAGCACCAACATACTGCCTTCATAGGCCCTTAATAGGGTGTTTTGAAGCAGATAATCTTTTGTCAATAACTGAAGTTGTTATTGATGTTGTTCACTCATTGTTAATGGTTGGTCTTCCTTGGTATGTAAACATTCATTTGTGCCTACCTTCCGTTGTCACACTTATCTTTTCCTTTGCTCATTCAGTAGAACCCCTAAAACAATTAAAGGGAAGCACTTTAATATGAAATCGCTGTGAACCACAATTCACTGGGGCTGTATTCATCTCAATGAATCCAGAGTAATCATTTCAGTGACCAGTGAATCTCTGTTGGGGGTGTGTGTGGTAATGGGGGGG
>OMOV01088185.1:0-11306 GCA_900312565.1 Beryx splendens | reverse complement strand
CGCACACACCCACGCACACCCACACACACACACACACACACACACACACTATTCTGACGGACTATTCTACTCTTTCTTTGGCCAGAGGTTCAATGTGGCCGTGACTCGAGCCAAAGCCCTGCTGATTGTGGTGGGAAACCCCATAGTGCTGAATACAGATCCGGCCTGGGCCCGGTGGGTGCTACATTGCCACTTCTTTCTGCTGTCACTTTATTTGTACCAAAATATATATTTTTTTAAAAACAACAAAAGATGTTAGTGAAAGATTATCCTGATAAAATGTTTTGGGGTAAACAGGCCATGCTCTCAAGAGGGCAGTATGCTTCCTACCCAACTTTGTGTCATTATTTATCTCTCTCACATTCGCTCTCCCTCCCCCCCTACTGTTCTCCAGGTTTATCCAGTACTGTAAAGACGAAGGAGGGTACACTGGGTTCTCCCGCGCAGAGGAGGAGGATGCAGTGATAACCAGACTTGCTGCCCTGTACATCCAGATTGAGCCTCAAGGTGACACACACACCTTTCATTAGAATCACTCTCTATAATGATCACTTTGAACTGATGTTAAGGTTTTTTCCGTCTTTCTTCTTCCCCTCTCCCTTCCTGTGAACTACGCCCCCCAGTGGAGACAGAAGAGAGCATGGTTCAGCAGCAGCTGGACCCCGAGTGGAGGAACGACCTGTGAGAAAAGGAGACCTCACACACCCATCCTTAGCATTAAAGGATACATTTTGCTTTTTAATTGGTTATATTTCTTCACTGGATACTTTGCTCACAGAGTCAGAACGTTTCTACATTTGTTTTCCTAAAATGGCTCGTGGCATGTTTGCATTCCTCACTGAAGACATGGGGCACAGACAGTATTTGGTGAGCAAATATAACCAACTAAAATTCAACATATCGACGATGTCTTAGTAATTATGCATAAAGTTTTGAGACAGAACCAAAGGCATGGACGGCCAGTGAACTGAATCATGTTGAGAGTAGCACTACCTCTGCAATGGACTGCATTGACACCACACACACAGAGGAATCAATTTACCTTCCAGAAGCTACAAACACCTATGAAGTCTATAATGCAATAAAATAAACCACTGGAAATTAATTTTAGAGAAATAGATGTTAATTTTTTAAATGAATTTTAAATTATTCTTTAAAAAGAGTTTTACCTTCCAGTGGGATTAATGGTTTATCTTGTTAGTCTAGCTTGTTATCTCTTTTTGACTTTGTACTGCTCAATCATCACTGTTGCTTTAGATTAGTATTATCATCGTCTGGTTATTCATTGATCCTACAAAAAGACTCTCCAAAGTGATTTGGACTGATGTCTACTCAGGCTATTATTAAGTACAATAAATAAAGTTATATATTTTATATTGTATGAGGTGATCTTAAATAAACTCCACAGCATTTGCTGACTTTGTTGCCTTGTTGCTGTGCTTCTGTTCAGTGTTACAAATTGATAACAAGCCTACAGAAATGTAAGTTTGTCTTTTCACGATTTTATGATTTTGTTTCTCAGGCCTTAAATATTTGTATCCTCAGTTAATCTATTATTTTGTTATTTTGTGTTATTTTGTGTTGGTGTACTTTTGTATTATCTGTCTGGGTTCCATGGGTTCCATATTATTCCCTGTAACACCCATGCTGCCCTGCTTACCTACGTGTGTGCCCTGAAATCCTAAAATACAACCGTGCTTTGGGACAATCAAAACCTATAAAACAAGCCTTTCAACCAGGACAAAAATGAAAGCATGAGATGAGAAAGCGTATTGAAGTGTAAAGTTCCCATACAAAAGTGAGACTCCATCAAATAGTTCCCTTTCAGTGTTTTAACTTGGCATAAGGCACTGAATACAATGTAAGTTATCCATGAACATTCAGTGATTACTTGTACAGTATGTTATTTAATTTGACCTAACCCTAACACCTATTAAATGCCCAATATAAATTTAGTTACAACACATAACATGTCACCAGTAGCCTATTTTGAAATGTGATGGTTTTTTTTGTTTGTTGGGTTTTTTGATGTTTTTTGAGTATTTATAATTGAATGGGTTTCGGCACATCACAACAGTTGAGCTTGTTATATATCATTCCCAGGTGTTGCACACACACACAAAAAAACAAGGGAGTGTATGCTGATTATGTGTTTTTTCTTCTTTTTTTATTACACATTGTCTTACATTATATGTATGACCCTGTCCACAATGGGAGCCACAATGAAAACTTTTAATCATTCTTATCTCTGAGATAATGATGTACTCATATCTGTGAGAGATGTGAGGTTTCATGCTTTTATTCCTGCACTCAAACCAGCACAAGTGAAGCCAGTCTGGTGTCTATGGTGATAAGTGCGTGTGTAAGCAGGGGCGAGGTGATTGGCCCATGGCACGATAGCAAACAGCAGGTTAATTTTTGGCCCTGCTCTGCCACGTGCAGATCAGAAATGTATTGAGCAGAGAGGGGAACATATTGAATGCTCTGTCAAAAGTTGACTTTTTGGAGGTGCAGCACAAAAAAAACTTTGTTTTCCCTGTTGACCTACAGACCTGCTGTAGACAGATTTCTGGCTTCTCAGCTGAGTAGGTGATTTTTAGGGGCTGGGTGGGGGAAAATGGATATTGATTAAACTGTTACAATGATATACGATATACAAGTCATGCAGGAAAATTCGGTTATGTGCTGTACGTTTTATGTTAAAGGTGTCTACCAGCTGTCATCTCTGATGCGGCAGGGCTCAGTTCATCTGATAGATGTTGTGTTGGTGTTAGATCATGAGCTAAAGGATAGGGGGGAAAAGTGGATCCAAGACATGAGCGTGTGATGGAGATTGGGATTACCCCATTTAGGATGAACAATGAGATAGGTAAGGCTACACACTTTACTGCTGGTGATGTGACTGTTTCCTTTAGGCATATGGTTCAAACAGAGAGATATAAGGGAGAGGTAGTAGGTGTTGTGTAGAAAAGCATCTACCAAATCATTCAAATGATATTGTATAAGTGACTGCACACAAATACCATTGCTATACTGTATATAGATTGATTGAGAGGCGTTCAGCCACCAAACTACTGAGGAACAAGTGTGGTAGTACTGCTACAGTGTGTTGCTTGCCACACACATGAATGTACACTATCCTCTATCTGTTTATCAGCGTGGTTAATGATAAAAGTCCTGAAGCGCTACGCAAATCTGCTGACACGGGTCAATTTGCATGCTGCAAGTGAGCTTTATAATCTTGGATACAAGTGTTTTGCAAAACCGATAGCTTACATTTACCTGACATTTTCATGAGAAAGTAGGGGTCCTAGAAAACCTTTTTTAATCTTTTCTGCTTTCTTCTCTTTTTCTCTGATTTTCACTCTTTCCCCTGTTAGCCATCTCGGGTCTATGTCCCAGTTCCAAAGACTACAGATGAGCAACTCCGTCACTGAGAGCTCCAGTTTCACAACAAGATGATCTTCAACTGTTGCCACAGATGGGAAGACCTCCCCAAAAAGGTACAATTTACTCCTCTCTCTTTTCCTTTTCCCCACTTCCTCTCTCGGGACTTCCCATTTGTCTTCCATGGAGTGATGGGTATTGATCAAGGTGAGTTGCGTCGGTCAAGACCTTTGAATCCGCCCACTCTGAGTTGACAATTCTGTCTGATATCAGGCAACAACGTGAAGCCATCGGCCCCTTGTTGAACACAGCAGAGGTGGAGGAAAACTCCCTAAGCCACAAGGCAAAACTCCATCATCCCCTACAGAAACCAGATTTTTAAGAAATGATCTTGATGTCACTCTGATCCATTAACACTTCTTTTTTGTCAATGACATGTAGACATTATTATTATCATTATCATTGTTATTATTATCAGTAGTAGTAGTGTTAGTAGTAGAGTGTGCATTACTTTGTAACGATCATACATGGAATCTAGGATGAAACAAAAATATTTGATTATTTCCAATAATTCTGGCCACAGGGCAAATGACAATCTCTCATCATCCAAACAATGTAACACAAAAATATCTGGAATCCTTCTGTTTATTGTTAGAAACACCAGTGGAAATCTATATTGGTGTATAATCAAATCTACTGAGACATATGAAATAAAACTGAAGATACTAAACGGACCTGAAGGCACCTGTTTGAGCCACCACCTGGCTTACTTACATGCATGATTCTTTGATTTTACCCATTTCCTAAGCATTCATTTCCTACATCTGGTTTCCCACAAGCGTCTCAGAGCTGGGATCATCTTTGCTTGTCTTGATATTACAGATTTTTACATTCTTGAGTATCATTGTTCATTTGTCATGAGGTGGTTTGTAAAGAAGGCTAACCTCCTTTCAACCCCATTGTATGAGACTGAAGAGCTGTCCTTGTCCAGAGGAAATGTTTATACTGCTTTTTATAGTTTAACGTTAATTATTCTCACTGAATATCAGACAGGTCCTCTCCTCCCAGCGTAAGGGCTTTGTGCTGGTGACAGCTGTGGGAACCTTTAGTCCTTGAACATGTGTCACTATCAACTGGGTCTAGCAGGAATGCATTTGTGGATGAACTGAAAAACATCTGCAAGCCTTTTTGAATTTTAACAAAACCAAATTGCTCAATATTACTTAGCATTTCAAAAATACTTTATTAACATGTTTGTCTCATCCAGACATTAAACAATTACCCCATTCCTGTTTGTAAAGCGTAATCACAATCAGCTTTTTCTCCTGACCTATTCGTCTTTGACATTACAGACGTGGAGGCCCTGTCCAGCGATTAGCCCAGACCTGCTACCCTCTGATCTCAATGGATCTGAGAGGATCGGATAAGAGAAAGATCGCCATAATTGCAGCTTACCATTGAGATAAGCTTGATGTAGGGACCATCGCACACACTTACCCAGTTACGCAGGGTGTGTTACGGGTCGTTTATGGACATGAAACATGCACTGCATCTCTTTGCTTCAACCCTAATGTGCAAGCAGACACATCAGACTTTCGTCCTATTGTCTCTACTAGATACATTGCTATTACATCAGTCGGCTGCCTGTAAAGAGATGAGGGAAGTACTTGGGTCAGCGCTGTGGACCTTTTAGGGCTATGCAAGAGGAAAACTCTCACTGGACATTGGCTTTGTACTCGGATGTCCTTATTTATCCAATCACATTTCAAGGAATGTGTGCCCATTCACATATTTCTGATACAGAGGGGCTCTGCTGGCTGGTGTAGTGTCAAATAAAGGGCTATTATGTATAACCAACAAAGCCCTGCATCTCAAATAACCAAGGCAGCTAACAAAGTTAGGAGTTGGCACATTGTTAACGAGTGCTCGAGTTGTCAGTCAAGTAGTCAGCGGAGTATTTGATTAAAACTTGTACATGCAGAATGGGCCTATATCCATCTGAATGTTAATTTAGCTGAATACAGTGTTCATCCATAAGTGTTAAGCCCAGAATCCCATAGATTTCTGTGTGCACTAGCCCTTAGTAAATCCAATGCTCAGTAATATCAGACCGTGACTGCATGCTTGATCTGAATCAACCATGCAGAATCTGAACAGGAGGATGGGCCTGTTATGGGAGGGCGTTGGTGTGGTCTGGTCAGTGGCATGTCTGTCACAGCCTGTGTGACCGTGACTAGGAGTATTGTGTTTGCGACAATAGACCACTGTGTCTCCAGTGCCAGTTTATGCTCTCACCATAGCAGGGACAGAGCAAGGTGCATTCCAAAATCTCTACACACAAATAGCTGTGGCCATTTTAGTTCATGTAGGTTTCAGTGGATTAATTAATTTGGTGCGAATGGGCCCTAGATGTAGTCCTTCATGTCAGCAGAGAACGCTGGGGAGAACAGACACAGAGCTCTGCTGACTAAGCACTATGAAATAGGACATTCGGGTTGTAAAATTAATAGTGGTATGGCAAATAGCTGAAGGATAAAGACCGAAACTGATGTACAAATGAGTTTGGGTGGCACATGCAGTTTAAGGAGAAGCAGGGGTTCCATAGGATAATTTACATTTTGAGTCTATTAGACCGAATGTGTACTTCATGAGAAAAATTGCCTGCTATTTGTGGCTGTGGCTGAGAGCTCACCATTCGGTGGGTGTGGGAGCTACTAGGCCCTTCTCTGTAAACAATCATAACACAGAGGCAGAGGCAGGATGACAATGATATATATGTAAAGTATATGCACATATAAATACAAACATACATTCATACACACAGGAGGAGGGGGCTGCCCCCTCACACAAACAGGCTGGTATGCTGGTGGAGAAAAAATAGCAAAAAGCAAAAAAAAAACAACATACAGTGTGTGAGTAGAGGGGGAAACAAAGAGTAAAAAAAAGGCTGATTTGTTTTGCTTTCAAACAGGTGTCAGTCTTTCATATTCGCCTGTGGCATATCTGTATTCGTGATGTAAATATAGTCCAAGGAAGCCATTGATTTATAGGTTTCTCTAAGTTTGCTCTGTGTGGGGGCTGTCCTCCCTCAGTTGCTGATTGGTGGTTCGGCTAACTAGCCCCTCCCCTTCACAGCAGCAGGCAGCCGCCCCTCTTCTTGCGCTTGCGAACCTGCAGCGCCGCTCTGGTGGCCATCTCAAACACCTCCCGCACACCGTCCTTGGTCTTGGCTGAGCACTCCAGGTAGCCAAAGGCACTGATGCGGTTGGCCATGTCTCTGCCCTCCTCAGGCTTTACTGGCTCCTGGAGGTTTCATGTACATGCATAGAGTGGGTTATTATTACACTGGATATACATTAAGAGAGAGACTAATGGGTTTCAGTGACCTTACAAAGACCCAGTTAGTTTTGGGTTAAGTTGGTGCAATCAGCACACATGCATACAGAAACACACCTGTTTCATCTTGGCCAGCTCCCTGCGTGTGTGTTCATCATTCCTTAGGTCCTTCTTGTTCCCCACCAGTATGATTGGGACGTTGGGACAAAAATGCTTTACTTCAGGCGTCCATTTCTCTGGAATGTTCTCTAAAAGAACAGAGAGACACAAAGCTCTGAGTCAATCCACTCATCATCTACTCTGTACAAATTCCAGTTTTGCCCTACAAGGAGAATTGGGAGACCCCTTGTCCTTTCCCTTGCCACTGTGGAGACATAAACATTGAGGAGCCATTGACCCCCTGGCTGATACTTGGCCAAGCCTGCTAGCCAAAACCAGCGCTGTTGTTTTCTCTGGAAGGAAATGCCATGCTGAGACAGGGGAAGAAATGCCAGCCATGGCATGGCCCAATCAAAACACTGTGGGAGAAAGCCCTGGGACTGGAGCTTTATAGAACAGGACATATTTCTCCACTGGCTTGACATTAATTATTGGGAGGACCAAGAACACTCAGATCCAAGCCAGAAATACATGTTACATATTCAGTGTTTGCTTCCAGAAAATGCAGCCACAGCCTCCAGTTCCACAGGGAAACAGCAGCCAAGTTCTATTGTGGAAGATTGTTCTGTTGCATGTGTATTCTTGTTCATCCCTCTTTACATATTGGAAACAACTGAACTAGATTGTACCCAACTAAACCATATGAGGCTCTTTATAGGAATTATATTATGCATAACATAAAAATAATACAGCACTGTGATATGCACAACATATCTCAGTATGCCACAGGATATAGTACATAAACACATGACAATACAAACACTTTTGTGGTCTACACAGGCCTCGACTGGCTCTTTCCCAATTAATTTGCAGAACACTGAACTGTAACTGCCTCGCGTACAACTGCCTTCTGATATTGTGTATCAGTGCTGCGTGCAGGTTCTGCATTTTCTAATACTTTTTGATAGTGGATTTAATCCATATCTAAGCCTTATGCACGTGTACTTTTCACTTTATGCAAACCTCAATAAAATCCTGTCTAAACCAATCAATCATTAATTATCATCAATATGCAACAGTGTGTCTTAATTTCTGAAAAAAATAACTATCAGGGACTGCAACAAATCAACAACATTGTTAGTCTTGCTAAGTGGGTTAGTGAGTCTATCCAGCCTTACCTAAACTGTCGGGGCTATCTATGGAGAAGCACATGAGGATGACATCTGTGTCGGGGTAGGAGAGAGGCCTCAGTCTGTCATAGTCCTCCTGACCTGCTGTGTCCCACAACGCAAGCTCCACCTGAGAGAGAGGTAAAAGGAGGACAACAACAAAAAATGTGAAGTGGCCGCAAGCACAGAGCATCATTTGAGTTACATAATTAAGCTTAATATAAGGCAGGGGTTTCAACCGACTATTCTCTGAGGGAGCGAGATAAAGAGAGAGAGAGAATTAAGGGAAAATAAATGGAGACAGACTACCTGGAGGAGAGGACGGAAAAAGAGAGAGGGATTTAGAATAATCCATTTCCCCCCCTACCAGGCTTATAAAGCAAACTCCCCAGAGCTGGAGATGGCTCCCCCAGGTTCTCCTTCGGCTGTTAATCAAACTGTTAGCAGTCCCTGAGAGGGCTGCAGCTGACCTGCTCTAGATAAAAGAGATGCCCACCAAAAAGCATTTGCTACTGCTCAGCAGGGCATTGCAGAGCGCATTAAACCTGGGGATGTGCTCAGAAGGAATGTCTTAAGCACAGCTGCCTGGATGTGTCATGTTCTGTGCATACGTTATGGTGTTCCTGTGGCTCACTGCGAAAATCTCTGTCAACTGACTGCAGTCTCTGGGTTGAACTGTGGTTTTGACCCAACTTCATCCTCCTGAATTTATTCTACAGTACCCCCCACCCAACAACCACAGCTGGAGAACTACCCCTGCTACTAGTGCGAACAGGATAATTTAATAGTCTTAGTTGTCCCCTAGAGAGAAACCACAGTATGTTAGCAGTCCAGCTGGACCTTCTTGACATCTTAACTACACTCAGCACAGCCAAGTCTTGCTTTTTGGCTAGTTAACTTGGCAAGACTGGCTAGCTGATGGCAGCCACACTGCCTACTGACATGTGGTCCCCACAGGCACGGCATTTCCCATGGGAATATGGGTTGGTGGGATGAGCTGTACCACGTCCTCTGTCTGGGAACATGAGGAAAGCCAGAACATGGCAAACCCTGATGTCTACTTCTTTGCTGCCCGCTGCCCCTCCATTCTCTCACCACTAGGTGTCTCTCAGGAGTTAGGAGTCATCTATAGTCCCATTTTTACCACTGTAGCAGCCAGTCTCTGCTTCTGAGCTCATGTTCTGCTTCTGGGCTTGTTACAGGAAGGATCAAGCTAATCCACAAACCTCTTTGCTTCGCTGCTGTAGTCTGACTGGCCACAAATGAAGGGGCAATGCAACACCATGTGGCTTCAGAATCAAAGCATGGTGAGTGGGGCAGCAGAAAGTTGAACAACAATGCTGGAATGTTATGAAATATTGCACCATACCAAATACAGTTTTTTTTTTCTATGTAAGCTGCAATTGAGTGTCACTTGCATAGAAACTGGGCTTTGGTCAGGCTTGTATTATGGGGCCAAAATCTCAGTGAGTTTATCCAAGTTTTTGTAGTGCAGCACAGGGAACAGGACCAGGAAATAGGGCATTAGTCATGAAGTAGAAGAGGAGAGGGGGGGGTGTCTAGCCCTGCACAGGAAGCCAGTGACGATCCATTTCCTGTTGTTGGCTAGAGGTCTATGGTTCTACATAGGACTAAAAGGACCAGAGGATTTTTCTTTTTCTTTTAACCATGTCCACTCATCCCTCTCCATCACAGTGGTTCTCAACCATGAGCCACTGAGACTCAGCCAAGGGTAGGCAGGTTTTCATTCCAACCAGCCACTACACCAGGCGCTTTCACCAATTACTTCCCCTGCTCTGGTAGACGGTGTGCAAATTCAGCTGCTGTAGGATTTGGCTCAAATGGAAACCTTCATACTCTTGTGTCTCAATGGCGCATGGTTGAGACCCACTGCTCTTATCTCCACCCCTCTCTTTCTTCCAGAGTCCAAGTTCAAGAGGATGAGATTGTGCTGGTCCTGTTCTGGGCAGTGTTTTGAGAATGAAGACATGGGGAACGATTTAAGACTTTTGGGACAAACTGAAAGAAATGGGTTTTACACCAATGCAAGGCTTTTGGATCTACAGCATGAACAGGAAATTATGTGTTGTGCTATTTTGATTAATTGATTGATTTCAGTATCATGCACTGCAGGTGCCCAGCCCACATGGGCTTACAAGAACATCAATTCACCACACTGCAGTTTATGTATAACAAACAAACCTAAACAAACTTAGGCATGAAGTATGTTTTCCAGGCTTTACAAATAAAGTGTGCCACATAGAACTGCCTTTTCTGAAGCATATCACAACTAAAAAAAATAGCATAAAATGAATATACAATGTACCTGTTTGCCATCAACCTCAATGTCAGCGATGTAGTTCTCGAACACAGTGGGGACGTAGACCTCTGGGAACTGGTCCTTACTGAAGACAATGAGCAGGCAGGTCTTCCCACATGCACCGTCCCCCACTATCACCAACTTCTTCCTGATGGCTGCCATCTACAAACACAAAACACTTTAATTAGATTCATATTTTATCTTACTCAGAGTCTGTCTTAGGTTTGGGATGCTGAAGATAATACACAAAACAGCAATGCACTCACACATTTCCCAAAAATCTGCGAACTGACTGCCAAATCAAGAGGGCAGGGAGGGGACAAAGGAGGGAGAGAATGAAACCAAAAAATAGAAAGAGTGAGACAGACTGGGAGAGAAAGAGGGAAAGAGGTGATCTAAGTCTGTTTCAGAGCCGCACCCTCTTCCCTTTCCTGGGCTGTGTCCTATGTGTGAGGTGAAAAACAAGAGTGGAGCTGAGGGTTCGCGCTGGCCTGAAAAAGCAGGGGGAGGGAAGGGAACAGGAGGAGCATCAGAGTCCTGGGAATGCTGCAACCCCACACAGGCGCAGGATGCAACGCTCTACATACTGCTGCCCACACAGGGCGTCTCGCACACAAACACCTCTACATGTGCCCCTGCTGTATCCCCTTGTCCTAGTAATTTACAGCTCCTACAGGTTTGGGTTGACACCCTTGCATTGCACACAATTCTCTCACATTGTTTTTCCTTGTATCCCTGAAAGGTGTGTATGTGAGTGAAATCTGGCTTGCCAGAGAAAGATATGGCCCCACACACACGGATCAATAGCCATCTCCCGCAAGCGGACAATAATGTGGAGAAGGCAGCAGGTGATGAGACAACAGCCTGGCTGGCTGCCAGCAGCATCAGCTTCCACAGATCTCAACCTACCTAGACCAACACTGCAAGACCTAAACCTCTGCCATCACTGATAAGGTGTACAAATCATGACTAATGAGGAATGGAGAAATACAACC
>OMOV01088177.1:0-16272 GCA_900312565.1 Beryx splendens | reverse complement strand
TTGGGGCGAAGGTATGATCTTTATAATTTAATAGAATTGATATTTTGGAAGGGGGAAAGAACATAACTGGACGGTAGTTTTGATGCGGAACGTGACACGTGTTATTAATTGTTCATACCCGTGGGATTTTTGTGTTGGACAGGTTATAGACCTGTCAAATTGAAACGGTTTGTCTGTTTATGTTAACTAAGTTTGTGAGAGATTGCGAGCTGTTACTTGTTTACAGATGTGGGTGCGGTTCTGGTCTGACTGGGCTTTGCTACGAGGCGAAGGCTGCAGTGGCGTGGCCCCACTGCTGCGTGTCATTTTGTCACCAAACAGATGCGCAAATAAGGCGTTACAGTGACGCCCAGTACCCACGCCACGTTCTGTTATCTGAGCTGAAATGAATTACCGTATATGAACCCGACATTTGGAAGTTGATATGGCTATATTTGTTCCATCTTAGTTCTGGGAGGTGATCAGCGATGAACATGGCATCGATCCCACTGGTAGTTACCAAGGTGACAGTGACCTGCAGCTGGAGCGGATAAATGTCTACTACAATGAGGCATCAGGTAAATGTGTATAAATCTGTATGTCTTTGTCTTAAACGGATCACAAATTTGCATCAAATTTGCATCTGAACATCTCGACCGCTAGCCTACATACAGCTTTATTCTGCATTGCTCATATCCTTGCATGACCTTATGCTATGCAAGCTGTAGACCTAATTTGAATTGCACACGTCACTAATTTAGCTGCCAGGGAAAAGTAGGTCCCGCTGTGCAGGAAAAATGAGGACAGGAACCTGCTAAATACATCTCTCTCTCTCTCTCTCTCTCTCTCTCTCTCTCTCTCTCTCTCTCTCTCTCTCTCTCTGTCTCTCTCTTATAGGGAGCACAGGTATCTGCAGTCTCTGTATAGCTGACCCAGAGCTCACTGTACCTCGGTATCATCTCAGTATACATCGGTCTGATTTTATTGGCGAGTCATGTTGAAGGTCATTTGCAAATGCATCCAGTGTCGTCCGTCACAGCTCCACTGAGCAGTCAGACTCAAGCGCCCACTCATCTGCTTTGGCTAAACTAAAGGCCTACACAGGGAGGGAGCCCACATAGGCCTACATACAATATTCCCTACAGTGTGTGTTATATTTCCAGTGGTCAGCAGCAGGCATTATTGATCCTTTTTTCCCCTGTTGCGAGCTGGCATCATTGTCAACTACTGGGTCACTGTTGCATGCGGATTGATTGAGCATCCCACTAATCAATTTCTCTTTAAAAAATTAAGAGAGCTGATTGAGAGATTTTTTACAGAAGCCAGCAACATTAAGGCCTTAGCCGATGTGATGAGAGAATAAAAGGGGCATGTCTGTGGGGAGATCACCTCTTTGTTTGAATGGTTTCTGCAGAGCTCAGCACTTTTAATGCCCCACTCCTCTAGAACAAGCAGTGCAGCATGCTGCTGCAGTGTACATGCAGGAAGGGTCACGGAGAGAGAGAGGGTGGAGCAAATGGGAGGTCTAGACACAATGAAAGACATCAAGTGTGATGGAGAGGCTGTCAGTATCCTTTAAAGAGTAATTTCTTTAGCAAACAGCAACATTATATTGATGTCCCTTTTCTGCTTTTTGATACAGGTTTAATATATAGGTTTAATATGTAGGTTTAATATGTAGGTTTAATATAAAGGTACAAATGCTTTAAAAAGTAGTGGCCATATTTATTTTCATGGTTCATTATGATACTGTGCTCACTCAGTGCACACTCTAGAGACTGTCAATGCCTTACTCCACCCACCTATCCATTCCCTCTTTGTATTCCTCTATCCTTTGCTCTCTTTCATCCAAAGGTAATAAATTTGTCCCCCGTGCCATTCTGGTGGACCTGGAGCCGGGTACCATGGATTCAGTTCGCTCCGGCCCATTCGGACAGCTATTTAGACCTGACAACTTTGTCTTTGGTGAGTGTACAAGTGATCGTGATGTCGCCGCTCATCCTGAACCAGCTGCACAGATCAGTGTGTGTCAGCATCTCCTGTCATGTCCTCTAAGGCTGAGCTTAGTTCCACCTGACAGCGATGCATATTCCGGGCGCAAAGCTGCTGCAGCCTCTCAGCGTTGTGCCAGTAATGTGATGCATTGCCCATGTGCAGCTGTGTCAGATTGAGACAGCTCTCATGGTGACTCAGCGAAAAGTAGTCTACAAGGAGACACTGCTGCAGTGCTGACAAGGACTGAGGCTATAGAGGCCAATAAAATCCACCCCAGGATGACTCTCCATTTTTCCTTGCCATGAAACAGACAAACGGGGGCGAGCAAAATATACATACAATCAATTATTGTCTCTTTCATTGAATTAATGTTTCTTTCATTGAAGCTAACATTATCGTATGTTTTTCTTATATATTTGTGGGTCAGTGCATCACTCTTTTGACATCTGAATTGGGCTTCTGTATGAATACTCACCTTCGATTATGGCTCAAAGGATTGCAACATCAAACCCTGTGTGTTGGTAAATAATAAATAATTAAATGTATTTGCCCAAAATGATGTGTCTTTAAATACTACCTGCATCTTACAGGTCAAAGTGGAGCAGGAAACAACTGGGCCAAGGGCCACTACACTGAGGGAGCGGAGCTGGTGGACTCAGTGCTGGACGTGGTGAGGAAGGAATCCGAGAACTGCGACTGCCTCCAGGGCTTCCAGCTCACCCACTCACTGGGCGGGGGCACTGGCTCTGGCATGGGTACGCTACTCATCAGCAAGATCCGCGAGGAGTACCCCGACCGCATCATGAACACCTTCAGTGTCATGCCTTCCCCCAAGGTGTCTGACACCGTCGTGGAGCCCTACAACGCCACCCTCTCCGTTCACCAGTTAGTGGAAAACACAGACGAGACCTTCAGCATCGACAACGAGGCCCTCTATGATATCTGCTTCCGCACCCTGAAGCTGACCACACCCACCTATGGAGACCTTAACCACCTGGTGTCAGCCACCATGAGTGGGGTGACCACCTGTCTCCGCTTCCCCGGCCAGCTCAACGCTGACCTCCGCAAACTGGCCGTCAACATGGTGCCCTTCCCCCGCTTGCATTTCTTCATGCCAGGCTTTGCGCCCCTCACCAGCCGGGGCAGTCAGCAGTACCGTGCCCTCTCCGTGCCAGAGCTGACGCAGCAAATGTTCGACGCCAAGAACATGATGGCAGCCTGTGACCCTCGCCACGGACGGTACCTCACTGTGGCGGCCATCTTCCGCGGCCGTATGTCCATGAAGGAAGTGGATGAGCAGATGTTGAGTGTGCAGAACAAGAACAGCAGCTACTTTGTAGAATGGATTCCCAACAACGTCAAGACCGCAGTTTGCGACATCCCTCCCCGCGGCCTCAAGATGTCCGCCACCTTCATTGGCAACAGCACGGCCATCCAGGAGCTGTTCAGGAGGATCTCTGAGCAGTTCACCGCCATGTTCCGCCGCAAGGCCTTCCTGCACTGGTACACCGGAGAGGGAATGGATGAGATGGAGTTCACCGAGGCTGAGAGCAACATGAACGACCTGGTGTCTGAGTACCAGCAGTATCAGGATGCCACCGCTGATGAGATGGGAGAATATGAAGAGGATGAATTAGAAGATGAGGAAGACGTCCGCCATGATGTTCGCCACTGACTGTAAAGCACAGACGTGCCGCTCTATGTGCTATGTGAACCAATCACTTGAAATAATCAATAATTGTTGTTGGAAGGTGCAGAGAGATTAGAAGAAGTATGCTAGATATGCAAATGTTAAACTATATATTGCAGTGTGCAGATCATGATGAAATATAGCTGGTTAGCCTAAATTATACTGCGTATCAATGTGGCTCATACTGAAAAAGACCATGAGTGATGTTAGAACCTAACAATTATGTGAGTATTATAGTCATTGGTTTTCCAAGTCATGCTTTGCCAGTGTCAAAAAAGAAAAAACTATCATCCTAAATACAGTTTTGTAACATTTACCTCAAAATGCATTCATTGTCACGTCTCAAAATAAAAGATCCAGTCCTATCAGTATTTTCTGTGTCGTGTTTTTTCATTAGTTGCACAGATATAAAGGTGTGTAAGGTGTAAAAAGGGCACTCATATATTACAATATATTATAAGTCCCTTCCATATGCGTTAGCCCTGCTATGTGATATATTTACCATAAGACTGCAGCTTAAAGCCATAGCTGAGAAATCCCTTTTTTTTAACAGACTCGCTGGAACAGGCAATGATCACACTGATTAGATAAGTAGAATGTCAGTTCTTTATTACTCTTTATAGTGTTTTGATTAGTACTTAATGGTGTTTTTGAAGTATGCAAATCTGCTCTGTCATGTTCAGGCATATCAACTGTAATTTGATGACAAAATGTGCAGAAAGAGAGAGAGCCTCTCATAGTTTAATAGAATCTTTTTATTAGATAAAGTTTGCAATACATATAATGAGGAGGAAGTAAACGTTTATTACAATATAAATCAGGTACAGGCCTGCCTCAGCAGAATGTTGTTTACCTTTGAGTTGCCTTGTCTTCTGAACATGGTGCAATCAGTTAGTGTGAAAGTCTTGAGCTATTCAGCTGTTCCGCAGATAAACATCAGACTGAGCCAGACCTCCAAGCAACAAGGGAGGGGCCCAGAGAAAATGAATAAATCATGTCATGGTGAAATGTGTGGTTTGACTCAGAGCAAGCAGCAGAAGCATATCAAACAACGCATTTACTAGCAACAATCTAACAGTGTAAGTTAATACCAGGTGGATACCACAACAGCGACATCATGAGAATTGCTGATATAAAGTTTGGGCTCCCTGATAAGGTATGACAATTAGGCTCATAAGCCTAAAGAACCATTAAAAGTAATGCTTAATTCTTCAGAAGAATTCCAGCTTGTCTCCCTTAAATCCTTATGTACTTTTCCCAGACTCATGGAGCTACTGTTTGATGATGTTGTTCAACACTTACTTGCTGCAACTTGTTGTAACTGAGACACAGTCATCTTTATATGGCCCCCAGGTTGCATGCCTGGTTCACAGCCAGGTACCAAGCCTTGCACTCCTTTACCTCCTCTGAAGAAACACTTTGCACCTGTCCCATACAATACATCATGCTATGTAGAGTTGACGGTCTGACGCTTGAACTCTAGCGAAAAAATGCACCTGCTGTCAATCACCCGGGCAATACTTCCCTCTACCAGAATCCTGTTTTAGATTAAGCGTGTACAATAATTATTGTTTGTTGATTGTCACTCATAGACTGAGGGGGAAATGTAAAGCAGCTCAATCATCCTGCAGAATGAAAACTAGTGTGACCTGGAGTCACTGGAACATCCAGTACCCACACATTCCTAACCTAATTGGAACCTTATTTTGGACGTTATTTAGAAGTTGTATGTGTATCATGAATGCTGACATCTGGTGGAATTGCAGACAGATCAGCTACATAGAGCACCCATATGACCTACATCTGTGTGCTGTCACTCTCCTCACCTGTCACCCTACCTGCATCCTGGCCCATACACCGCTCTGCCCTGCAGCTATTTTCTGACATTTGAGACAGTGGTAGAGCATGTTCTGTGACCTACCTACCTCTTTTCTCCTTCTTTAAGTAACCACACATGACTCTCAGCTCTATGACCTGAACCTCTTGGCGCTACTTATCTATTGATAAGTATTGATATTATTGTCAGTTATGCAACAGAAGAGGGAAGTCTCAGCACCACTACAAAAAACGATATGCCCGACCACAGTTTAGCTTTCAAGTAACTCTTTCTGCTTTGTTTTGTTTTGTTTTGTTTTTTTTGGCGTTATCTGCATTGCAAAGGAGCACGATCCCGTATAAAAGAAACTAAGCAAACCTGATTTTCCACTTTTCTGTCAACTCTTTCCAGCCAGCAACAAAGAAACCAGTTGTGTCCATCCTACATAAGCCGTTTTCTACTTGAAAAAGCCAAAGAATTCTCAGCCTTCTAGCCTCATTATATAATGCACATTTTAATTAACAAAGAAATGTGCCTAACAGATTTAATGGATTTTTTATCCTGTTGCTGTCAAAATTGGTTTTACATTAGAGAATTATGAGAAATTCAATAGATATTAACATACAATGCACCCTCAGTGTGTATGAACAGTTAAGAAGGTATACTTGAGAGGTTTTAGCACCAGAAAAACTAATTTACAAAATTGTAATGACCAATTAATACTAACTAGAAATTATTTAAAAGCAGAATCAGTTTTAGTAGCAAGCTATAGAATGATACGGTCTTTACAGAATATGTGTATTTTTTTAAATATTTTAAAATTTTGTTGAAATATCTGAAATATTTAATGGCAACAGTCAACAGTAAGAGTTAACGGGTCTATTAGCAATCCTATTCAGTGAATTGTGTAATCAGGAAGAACCCAAAAAATTCCCTAGAAAAATTCTGCAACATACTTCTGAGGAATGTAATATTGTTAAATGACCAGGTAGGGTTAAATGCATCTTGATAAAAGTGTTTTATAACATAAATAAAATAAAAGTGTATTTATGATGTGCAATAACAGAGTAACTCAGTCTATGTGACACGGTAAAATCAAACAGATCAGCCCAGTAGGTTGTTTAACCATTCAACTTTATTATGACAAAAGGTGCAAAAGTTGAAAATCAAAAGATTGGCATGCCCTATCTTCTATAGACATACTACACATATTAGACACTAGAGCTTGTAGCTGAAGATGAATAAAAAGTATCAGTAGCAAAAACAGCAATATCAAACAATGTCAACGTGACAATCAGTGCTCTGCAATCCAGTATTGTATTAAACTAGCCATACATCCACATACCCAAATAATATTTTAACATTTAAAAACAAACAATAAAAACAGCATTTTAAAGTCTATCCTGCTAATTATGGAACCTTATACAGTATTATGTAAAAAACAGGGCTATCATTCTCAAATACAATTTGTACAGCTTTGGCACTAAGAGCTTTGTGTATCATTTGGAGTCAACACTGGGCTCATTGCAATAGCACAATTTAGAAACCCATACAAATAGCAATATACAGGAACATAATACTATACAAACAGGAGTTGCACCCGCCCTTATGCAATCAGCACTTAAACATTTTACTTCCAGACAGTCAAGAGGTCAGCAGAACAACTTAAGGCAAGGTTAAAGCTCAATCATCCCCAATTTACAAAACACACAAGCATCTTGAGAATGCCACAAAAACTCTGGTAATTCAGTGTATTCAGAATACTGAATCTTGTGCTTGAAGCCCAAATCCATAAATGCAATATGACACTGCCCATAGTGAAACATTGTTGCCCCACTACTGGCTTTGTTTATGTTTGCATGTACTGGACTGAAGATTTTTTTTCACCCTCAAAATTACTGAGTTATTGACTTGCATACGATTACAGTTACACCTGTCATTTCAAAATCATTTCTGAAATCTGACTAAAGATCCGATTTTATGAACTCACATTGGTGTATGTGCATACTGAGCCTGAAAATGCCTGTTATACATCTTCTGTTTACTGCCCCAAAGCATAAAATGACCATAATATATCTGCAGGCGCTAGAGCTATTTATCAATACCAGTGACTCCACAATTAATTTGCCACATGTGCAGATTTCTGCCTTTCAAAACAAATTTTCCAGCATGTTTCCACTGACATTTCATTAATAGGCTATGGAGGTCATCCGGGTCATAGATTACTTAATGCCCCTTTAAATCTGTCTTATTTTTACCTGTTCTCTTTACATTGCCTGTATGCATATTATGGCTAGATTGTATCTACACTATGTAAAATGTCCATCATAGTGCCAGCTTGTGGTTTTAAAGATCTGAGAGCATTGTGATCAAAATCAGATTTCTGTGTGTCAAGACTAGACCCTGCCATGATTAGATAATAAAAGCTGCATTGAAACAAGTGTAACCGTAAACCATGTGACAGCAAAACGTCTTTACATGCAGCTTTACATGCAATGTGACACCGTGAAACTTTGTGTCAAATTGAAAAAAATTATAGAAAATTTTTATAAAAGGCCTGTATATTCAAGGTGGCAAAAATCTTGTTTCTAATCTCTACAAGAATCTACGTGAATAAAACTAAATCTGTTCAGATAGAATGCAATGATATTAGTGAAATATTACATTTGCATTCACCATGTATCCCAATTTAAAATCCCACTCCAGAATTCCCTCTGTATCCCAGTGATAATTTTAAAAACAGATTACAGGTGCATCTGGTGGTATCTGTGACATTCAGAGTCATTTTACTAACTTCATTTGTGTTTCCATATTTGTTATGAACTGTGTATTTCGATGACTTAAAGTGCCATGATGATCACGTGGTCAATACTATATGTAAACTAAACAAATAGTAGTGTTAACCGTAAGGAAGGAAATACTTCACTTTGAATCAGCGATGAATCGTGCTGTATATAGTTCATTTAGTCAGCAGACAACACAAAACTACTCCTTTTCCAGTCTAGTTATAAGTCTTTCCTTTGCACACATAATCTTGATATATGTATAAATATATATGTATTTTTTTTAAAACAGGCGTGGTAAAATGGGTTGTTCTACGCTCTAGTCTCAATATTTCTCTCAGTGACTGATACTTTCTTGTGTTGCACAACTGTTTGGCTTCCCTGCGCCATGGGTGTGGCTGTCAGGGCAAAGTCCTCATTTGAACCTGTAGAGCCGAGCTGGTAGCTGGAACCCAGTGAGAAACTCTGACCTTTCACCTGTACACCGTGTCCTCTGACCTCCAGGCCCTGCACCTCTGCCCCCTGTCCTGTCTGGAGAACGGCCTGCGCTAAGCCTGCGCTGCCCCCTACACCCGAAGACGCTGACTCATTCTCCACCATCAACACTTGCCTGGACCTGGAGATGCTTCCTTGTGAAAAGCCTGTTGCCATCTGTCCTGCTGCTCCACCCACTCCCACCTGCCGATCAACAAGTACCACACCCTGGGAGCCACGGAGGCCCCCGACCTGCACCAGCCCCTGACCGAGCCCCACTTGACCCACTGCCTGCTGGGTACCCCCCGCCACAAGGACCATTTGGGGATTGGACTCGACCACATACATGGGGGCAGCAGCATAGTACATCGTGGGCTGCTGGATGAGCAGCGTCTGGCCGGGGATCACAGCTCTGTCCTGAACGTGTACCTTGGGAACGGTGGCTGATCCCTGGGCTCTCTGACTGAATAGCTCCTCTTGGACAATGGTGGAGGATCCAGAAGCTACGTTGGAGGTGTTGAGGGTGTTGAGAGCGTTGACGTTGACACGGTCCCGGTCCCTGATCGTTTCGCTGTGGGTGTGGACGTGCGTGTGGGTGGAGGTGGAGGGCCTGGCGGGAGACACCGGTCTGGGCGGGCAGACAGACAAGCCTACATCCACAGACTCGGTCACCAACGCTGAGCCCTGGCAAACCTCTGCCAAGGTTTTGAACTTAGGTCCAAGATCATTGAGGAACGCAAGGTCATCATCATTGTCCAGGAGGCTGCAGCAGCCCACTGAGCCTGCCGGTGACTCCTGACCCTCATAGTTATAGATCAGCGGAGCATCCTTCTGGTGGGACTGCTGTGCAGCGTGGCTGGCTTTCTGCAAACATACAGAACCAGTAGATATTAGGGATGGGACAATATATCAATATTCAATATATCACAATACAAAAATGTGACAATATGTATTGTAGGCCAGAAAAATGAATCATATTAGCTACATTTTATTCTGCTGTAGTAATCACAAATGAGATAACTTCTCCATCACTCACAAGCTCTCCATCCAAATTATACTATTTACACTTTATAATGACATGTTTATATTGTTGTTTACATTCTAGCAAGCAAACACCATTGCTGGGAAGATTTGTGGCTACAAAATAAACATGATTGTGCACAGTTACATTTTGTTGTTGTTGAACTTTTATTTATCACATCATATCGTGGTTGTATCGAATCATGAGCCCCCTATCGCATATTGAATTGTCATGAGATACAGTAAGCATATCATCCCATCCCTATTATATATGAGTTAACTTCAATAATATTGTAATATTATAATTGTATTATAATTGTAAGATACAGCTTGTGCTTTCCTTACGTACAGTATAGTATGATAAACATTAGCTACTGTATATTGGAGATAAGAGGCCCATCTTGTCAGTATATGTATCCATTCTGGAACTAAAGTACAGCGTATAGTTTTGGCTTTGTTTATTATTATTTCAAGACAAAACTTGGCATCTTGGCAACGTAAAGTATTACAAATGAGTGAGTTATTGACTGTTCACTGAGAGGTTATGAAAGTGATTTTGTAATCATTCAAATTTCTAAGTTATTGTAATGACTCACATGACCAACAGACATGGATCAATGCCAGAGTGGAGCTTTCAAAGATAATACTTTCAGTTACTCACACTTCCGTAGTACTCCGCCAGGAATCCTTCAGATAGGGCCATCCCATCGTACGCCCCGGCGCCGAATTGGTCGTGTCCGGTCATCATCCCCCCACATAGGTCTATATGCTCACCAAACTGGTTGTACCGATACATCTTATCTCCTGTCAGAATGGAGGAAGTAGTTAAACCACCAATTGCTCCTGCTCCTCCTCCTAGCGCTGCTCCTGCACCAAATCCTCCAAGGAATCCATTCCCCCCAACTGTGTTGACGTCCATAGGCCTGGCTGTCCCGTGGTCGACTTCTACTGGGATTTGTAGGAGAGGAACTTCCTGTTAGAGAAATGTGAGACCCCATCAGAACTGTAACATATCCAGCAAATGAAACTTTAGTTGATTAACATATTTTCAAAACTAGCAATACCTATTTTTTTAATCATAATTTTTCTCATATCACGACTAAACAAACACAGTACCTTGTCTTCTCCTTGTCCCTCAGTGTGATATGAGATCAGCTGTTGTTTGGTCTCAAATGGAATGAGCTTGAAATCTCCCGGAGCCGCTGCACCTCCACACAGGCAGAACAACAGCAGGAGGGGCACCACTGAAAAATATACACATTTGACATTATTTCACAAAACAACTGGCATGACACCACCTGAAAAACTATGTTGGTGTACAACAATCAAGTCCAGTCATCCATCAAAGACTTCCTTTCAGCTCAGGGATTTACATTGACTCATGGGCAAAATACCAACTATGAAAATCAAATACAGAACCATGACCAGCTTCTCACAAAATCTACCTGTGATCAACCCATTTTTTTAGTTAATATCTCCAAGCATGGCCATGTATCCTAACAAGGAAGAGGTCATGATTCTTCAAACAACCTGGAAGTTGATAATGATCAACTCGACTCACACAGCAGCAGCAGCAGTCCCAGCAGGAGAAGCAGGACGCCCGGAGCTCCAAAGGTGGCAGTGCTTGTCTGGCGCACCCGACAAGTTTTGATGGTTTCATCGCAAGTGCACACAACCACGTCCATCTCCTGGACATTAGTGCATGACTTTCCCTGCTGGTCCTTGATGTCCACAGTTACTTTGTAGGTGCCTGGCCACAGTTTGGCTTGGTCTCGCAGAATGGCTGTGGTGTCTGGAGAAAGTCGAGACACAAACATTAAAATGTGCAGCATCAGTTACAAGTGAATTTAACAAGTTTGGGCCCTTGCAGAAGTGTGTTTTGCTATAATAAGTAAAAAGGTAAACTTGTCCCACACAAATGATGCAGTTGCCTCATGTTTCTTGATTATATGCAGCAGGGAAAGGGGAAGAGGAGGTGCCATATTGTGAGTGACATACAGATAATTAAACATTGTGGTGCCCCCCTTAGGCCAATCAGTGCAAGTTTGAAAATGGTGAAAGACAGCAATGAGACACATCATTCCACTAAGTTTTGTCAAAATCTTATCAGTGGTGTCCAAGATATTGTGCTTGACGTACAAACAATTAAACAAATGTTGTAAGGCCCTCCTTTTGCTAATCAGTGCAATTTCAAAAATGGCAAAATGGCGCAATGAGACGTGCCATTCCCTGAAGTTTCATCAAAATCCAATCTGTGTCTAAAAATTCCTCCATTAATGTAAACCTAAAAACTGAGAAGAGCTCTTACCATTAAGATGCTCCACTGTCCATTTCCCCTTGCTGTCACTATGGATCACCCTGAACTCAAATGGTGCTGAATTGGGGAATTCATCTCCGTCTACAGCTGTGACATACACCGCATTGTCCTCAAGGCACATGGTCTGAGACTTGGTGGTCAGTTCTGGACAGTGGTCGTTAAAGTCCTCCACCTGAATGGCGATGGTCCCGGTGGCAGTTTTGGAGGGCATATCTGAAAACAAACCATAATGAAAGATGATTTAAGGAGCATTATACTGTGCAGTGCACCATGTATGTTCAAGGAGGATAACAATAGCCGTCATATTTTCAAAACTTACCATTGGTCATGCATATAATTTTAGCATAATATGTTCCGTTGACCAAGTGCTTGGACTCGCGATCAGGCAGTTTATTCAATTTGATATCTGCTGTCTTTTCATCAATAATCAACCAGTTGTCAGTATCCAGTATTTTCGCATACCTGTAAGCATGAAAATCATACATGAAGATAAATAAACTATTCATCACAGAGAAATACAGAGAAAACATCAATACATCTGCCATGTTCAAACATCTGTGACTATGTGACCGTACCTGACGTTGGTGGCCGTCTGCAGAGTGTCACTGTCAATAGCAGCGTAGTTGGTGATGACCTTGTTGATGGTGACGAAGGTCTGGTCCTCAGAGATGGTCACCACTTTGACAGTGGGTTGGAAGCGGGGGCCTTCCTTCTGGTTGACCACATTGATCTTAATGGGATAGGGCTTTGGGATTATGCTTCCCGTATGCTCAGAGGCAGAGCCGAAGTTGTACTCGGCTTTGTTGGAGACAGCCACTGCCAGATTGAGCACCTTTAGCTCCTCGTAGTCCAGGCGCTGTGGATTCAAGTGAGACACGCAGTATATGCAGTTAATTTTAAATCAGGAGAATTAAGCAACATAATAATGTTTACTCCTTTGGCTGGGTAAGAGCTTTCATTTTACGCTCCTCAATAGTAATGTCAGTGCCCTAAAATGAGAAGACACACACAGTAAGCCCATCTTTTACCTTCTGAATCATGATGATGCCCTCGTTGGTCTTAGAATCAGTAGTGATGGTGAAATAGCCGGCCTCATTCCCTGAAATAATGGTGTAGACAGCCTGCCAGTTTTCAGTGTGAATCAGATCCATGTCAACGGCTTTGATCCGCATCACCTCCACATTGACCGTGTTCTCCTCCACACTTCCTTCATACTGCAAATACAAAACACATGACCAGTTGCTTTAGAACACCAGTAAGTTACTGTCACACATTGACACATTCAATCAAACCAAATAAGAATAGAGGCACTGTTTTTTGGAACTGTGTCGCCCCTACCATTTCTTTTTCCAGGGTTGGAATGTTGTCGTTTATGTCCAGGAGGTTGATCACAACTTGTGCTGTTGCTGAGTTTCCTCCCATTTGTCCATTCATGTCTGAGGCTTGTATAGTCAGGGTATGTTGGGCTTGTGTCTAGACAATTAGATGAGATTATTAATCAACAAGTTGCCTGGTGCCATGCATTTATCAATTCATCCAATACCATGTGTGTGAGTATGATTTCTGTGTTAATAATTTCATCTAAAACTACAAATTGCTTGCAAGCTACATTATGTTTAGGGTGGAAATAAAATGATGATATGGTGTGTTAAGTTCTTAAACTAAGTTTGCTAGATAAGTATGGCAATGACATCTGCACTAGAACTGCTGTTTGAATTATTATTATTGAATAATAAAGAACTGAAGAGCTCCATATACCCATACAGATACATTTCATACCCTGCTTCTTACTTTCCTAAATAATAAATAATAACCATTCGAAAAGTTGTGGGGTGTGGCTATTAGTTTTACTGTGCGATACTGATTCAACTACCATGACATTTTGCAGTAGTCGCATGATTAGTTTCAAGTAACCTAAATGTTCAGAATCCCCTCTCCACACGTACAATTGCAACCCCAATATCCTTTGATCATTTCAGCATGACGTGGGTCGGTAAAGTGCCTCACCTCCCTGTCTAGAGTGTTCTGCTGAACCACGATCTCTCCAGTGCGATAGTTGATGGAGAACATCCTACTTGAGGCACCCGTCTCCACAATGCTGTAGTAGATCTGAGAGTTGCTTGTGTTGGCTTCATCAGCATCAGTAGCAATCACTTTCATGACGACAGTGCCTAGAAATCACCAAAGTGAATGAAATAACACCAATGTATGGCTCACCTTTGAGTAAAAGAATGAAAATTTACTGAGCCCTGTCTCTCTGCCTGTATACAGATGACTGAAAATACCTGCTGCACTTGATTCATTGACAGATCCAATTTGCTGTATTTCAAACACTGGTTCGCAGTCATTCTGATCCACGACGATAACACGCAGGTCAATGTCCTTCTCAGCAGCATCCCCATTGCTGTATTTTGCCACACCTTTTAACTACAGAGAGAGATATCACAACAACTTATTCTCACTGTACGTTTTGTGAATGTGGATTTACTTTCCATTTCATGAGCAGGATTTATGAGAGCTCTTACGTGGTAGAAGGGGGTCTTCTCTCGGTCCAGAATGCTGTGGACTTTCACCAGGCCTGTTTCAGTGTTGACAGTAAATAAGCCGACAGGAGGCTGATCAGCACCGGGCCCTGTTAGTGAATAGAACACCTTCGAAGTGTACTCCTTATCGGAACGAATCTGTAACACACACACACACACACACACACACACACACACACACACACACACACACACGCACACACACACACACACACACATCAATTTCTGTAATCTGGAAATATGACCATCCTGGAGAGGGAATAGGACTGAATGTATTGTAATTGATAGCTGGATGAATGGATGCATATCAAAACACAATCGTAAAGTTTTTAATATAAAATGATATTCTGCATAGTACTAACTGTATATATACTAACTGTACTACTATAGGATGCATTTTAAGATCTTATTTGACATTCTGTAAAATGTGACAATGAAGAGAAATTTAAGTTACATCCTGTAGTCTTGTGACATGTGTAGCTAGTCTAGAGGAGTAGGCCTTTAACAGTATGGCATCCAGACTGTTTGCTTTTCGACTTAGCCATTCCTCTGACAGGAACTGTCCATGACTGCATGCTAGGCTTCATTGTTTACCAGCACTCAGGCTCAATAAATCATACACAGCCACTAGAGCGGGACACAGATCTTAAAACACTGTTTGAAAAAAGATCTAGCTGAGATAGAAAACTGGTCCAACTTCTTAACCTCAGCTGAACCACAGGTGGCTGGCTGTGTTGGAAATACTGGACAAAGACTATTCATGATCATGTACTGACTCACTGGCAATATGGACGTTTGCCAACATCTGGGCCTGCATGTCTCACATACACTCTGTCTAAAAACAAATGGTGGCCTGAGCATATAATGAGGCACCATCCCATGAAATCAGTGAATTGTTTTGTCTGGGATGGTGGAGCGAAAGGGAAACTATGTCGCTATACCCATATAAAAAAATATATTTTTCATATATTTTTCAATTCAGTTTTGATGGAATCCTCCAGAAAGAGGCAAGAGTATTAACTTGAAAAAGAATACAACACACTTTAGCAATATACTCATAGCCAGTGTAATCGACATTCTCTATGAGCCTTCGAGGAGGAATGATCCACTCTCGTTTCTTTCTGCTGAGCACCAGTCCCCTTCCTTCTGCCACGCCATGGAAAAACTGCAGGTAAACACAGAGGGATGAAAAGCAGGACATAATTAGGGTGTGATCATTTGTAAAACTCATGACTTTTTCTCATTGGTGGTACACACATTGAGCATAAGCTTGCAAATAGTAATAAAGTATTTTTTTTTACATCCTTAGAGATATGGAAAATAGGGTATTTCAGAGTTTTACATAAGGACATGTATTTTTTTTCTCAATAAGATCTGTCCCGTCAAATATTGTACTTTGTTATTACCTCAATTTAAGAGATCAGTTTCTTTTGCTTAGCATTCGAAGGGAGTAGCCTATAGCTCATACACTGACCATAGGGACATCTTCTTTTTACATAATCCACATCCTCAGTAGTCTCAAAGCTTAAAAATCCTTCTGTCTCTTCTCTATCAAACCTTCATCTACTCCTTTGTGATAGAAATAATAAGGGAAATCAATAAGGGCATAATGGCTTTATTGATTTCCCTTATTATTTCTATCACAAAGGAGTAGA
>OMOV01088174.1:29045-41621 GCA_900312565.1 Beryx splendens | reverse complement strand
AAGAAGTTATAAAAGCCAGACAGTCACGTTAGAGAAAGGGGTTTGGGACATCAAAGACTACAAAAGCACCCTGCATAGTCACTTTTTTGAAGAAGTTGCAGCCAAATCATATATGACTAAACTCATGGCCCTTATGGTGTGGTTGACTCTACGCTGTTCTGTGAAGCACAACTCACCCCTCTGTCTCCCTGCTCTCCCTCCGCAGCCGGTGCAGTCGTCAGAGCACATGGCTGCTTTCGGTGTGTTTGGCTTGTGCCAGATCCACGCCTTTGTGGACTACCTGCGCAGCAAACTCAACACCCAGCAGTTTGAGGTGCTGTTCAAGAGCGTCATCTCCCTGATGGGCTTCGTCCTGCTCTCCGTGGGAGCTGTTCTCATGCTGACCGGTAAGGGGGGCGACAAGGTTGCACCGATAGATCTTGGCGGCAAGATGGCCTAGTGCTTAGAGAGACCACTAATATGTTAAAGTGGACATGGCTAACTCATGTCCAGCTGGTCAAAATACAAAATAGGTGTTAAAAAATGGGTGTTGATTTACATAAATATATGTTTTTTGGATTAGCATCTACATGTGTCATTTTTCTCAGTGCACTGCTTTTGTAGTTAGAAATCTACCTGGTTAAACAGATATTGTGATACTGCTGCTGTTTTTTTCACTTTTCAGGCATTTACTGGGAGTTGAATCAGTCTTAAATTCAGTTTGAATTGAAATGAAAAAGGTTTTGAACAGTCTTACACTGAACTTGCATAAACCTGTCGTCTCCCTCTCTGAAGACCTTTGCAGCCCCCAAGAAAACAGTATAGCCATTTGGAGGGTGATGGAGTAAAGTGTATTTGTGTTGTTGACCTCAGGTAAGATCTCTCCATGGACGGGCCGTTTCTACTCCCTGCTGGACCCGTCCTATGCCAAGAACAACATCCCCATCATCGCCTCTGTCTCTGAGCACCAGCCCACGACTTGGTCCTCCTACTACTTTGACCTGCAGCTGCTGGTCTTCATGTTCCCAGGTGGGTAGACGCAACACCAACACACAGTAACCGGGACTGGCATGGTTATGTAACCAGGCTAGCTTGAGCTTTGAGATGTGGAGGAGGAAACAGATTTGTTTGCAAATGAGGCAGCCAGTCTCAAGGGACTGTTCCAGGCTAAATCTCATAAGTTGGCTTTGATAGCACGTGATGTATCAAGACAGATTTAGAGCAACAAATATTGTATAACAAGCAAAACACAACAAAAACACAGTTTTGGATGTTGATTAATGGGATAAAAACATGCTTGACATTGATTCTAAACATGTTAGTTCTGCAGAGCTGCATGTGTGTTAAAGTGGCACTTTGTTCTTCTCCTGTCTGATTCTGTACATTGAACCCAAGAGACGCTGTGTAGGAGGAGATTGTTGTACAATCAAATCAGAAGAAAAATATATTTTCAATATATATTTTTATATATAATTTTAAATATTGCCTTTCTTCTGCCATTACTAGTTGGCATTCAAAACACAAAGTGAGACAAGGATTCTAGCAGTGATGGCAGAATACCATCAGAGGGTTTCAGACTAATCCAGTACCGTGGTTACTTGTGTATAATAGTATTGGATTAGAGTCAGAGCGAGTTCCTTCCTCTTTCGCTGTTGGGCAACAGCATTACAGATTTTTAACCAGTGAGTGATTTACTAAATGAAATGCAATTACGTAACTCAACAATCTGCGGATATTAATCATGCTTTGGAGCCGGTGTTGTAACACAGTAATATTGTGATATTCTGTAGATATCCGTTCAACAGCCAGCTTTGACTGACATTTGTATTGACTCCTCCTCTTATAGTGGGTCTTTACTACTGCTTCAACAACCTGTCGGACGCCAGGATCTTCATCATCATGTATGGAGTCACCAGCATGTACTTCTCAGCTGTCATGGTATGTCTTTAGTAGCTCTGAGATCGATGCAGTCTCACACCCTCCGCTGTAAAGGCACAGTCTCCTGATAACGTATCGAGCCAGAGTCTTGTTTGCTTTTGAGGTTAGTCACGCCTCAAGAGCAAGTTGCTAGAAGAGGGCACCTTCAAACTAAAACCTAACTGAAGTACACGGAGACACGCACACAGGAAACTGAAAACACACCCGTTTTTTACGTCACATCCCTAATCTGCTCCATGTTGGTTGCCTCCCCAGGTGCGTCTGATGTTGGTGCTGGCCCCAGTCATGTGCATCCTGTCGGGCATCGGTGTGTCCCAGGTGCTGACCACCTACATGAAGAACCTGGACGTCAGCCGGCCGGACAAGAAGAGCAAGAAGCAGCAGGACGCCACCTACCCCATCAAAAACGAGGTTAGCGGAGAGAGTCTGGTACAGGGTGCTGTTGTAGCCACTAGAGGGCGCTGTCATCTACAGCTGCCCCCTCTCATTTTGGTTGCAGACTTTACCGACCTGTTGACATTTTGTGTACGCTTTACATGTTTAACATCAAACGGCTTTTGGCTCAACTGGTTAATCCAAGTGATTTGACTTTCAGAGCCCTTAGAAATATAAATGTTGTTGCACTCCGTCTTAAATCTCCTGGGTTGTGCAGGGGTATACTGTCATACTGCAACTGTTTTACTCATCAGGCTTATTTTGGGGTTGAAATTGGTCTTAAATTTAATTTATATCAACATTTAAAAGCCTTTAGGAATTTCAGAAAGCTGTAGTCCCCCAGGAACATGTTTACATCCACGTGAGATGAAGCCTGCCAGGCTTTCAGTAGTTGGAGTGAAAGCTCTTTGGCAATCCTACAAACAGAGGGGTGACAGTCTGATCTGTTTTATTGAAAGTGCTGATGTAGAACTCAAAATATGTACGAATGATCCAGGATTGGCAAGACGGTAGCTGTTGGGGAACAGCATGAGCTCTGATTTAGTCGCCACCAAAATCTTTCAAGGAATCCATTTAGATGGGTGAGCTGGTCTCTGATTCAGTGAGCCATCACTAAATGCTATGTGCCATCTGTCTTATATGATTTGATTCTAGTCTTACATTCTGTGTTGCGTGTATCCACCAGGTTGCCAGTGGGATGATTCTGGTCATGGCCTTCTTCCTCATCACGTACACCTTTCACTCGACCTGGGTGACCAGCGAGGCCTACTCCTCCCCCTCCATTGTGCTGTCGGCCCGCGGAGGAGACGGCAGCCGCATCATCTTCGACGACTTCAGAGAGGCCTACTACTGGCTCCGCCACAACACCCCCGAGGTCAGGCATACCAAAAGGAATCTCTGCGTAGATGACGGAGTGAGACGAGCGTGTTTTAAGACAACAGGATGAATTGTTGAAAGGGGAAACGAATTCAGACAGTTTCCAGTGAGGTGGTGGAGGTTCGGCTGCAGCCTCAAGCTTCTCCACATTTCAATGCATAGTTTGTCAAGCACAATAAGTGAAAAATGTTGTTCTATTTTAAAAAATAAGCATAGAAAATAAACGGTAATATCAGTTTGGGGACAGAACAGTGTAACATGTATGTGCCTCTCCACAGCTTACAGGAAGATGTGCTTGTGTGAAGTCAGAGCCAATGTTGGACTATAGAAAGGACCTCCATTCAGTGTTACCTTGTTTTCCCAGGATGCCAAAGTCATGTCATGGTGGGATTACGGCTATCAGATAACTGCCATGGCCAATCGAACCATTCTAGTAGACAACAACACGTGGAACAACACACACATCTCCAGAGTGGGACAGGTGAGCCGACCCGATAGACTTGAAAAACCTGAAAAGGGGTCCCACGTTTAGAACGTGCCGTTGTGTTGACTGGGATGTTGTTTCTCCTGCAGGCCATGGCGTCCACAGAGGAGAGGGCTTACGAGATCATGAGGGAGCTGGACGTCAGCTATGTCCTGGTCATCTTCGGAGGACTGACTGGTTATTCCTCAGATGGTACGTCACAGATATCAGTAGACGGGCGTCCTGAGGGGTCAGCGGGTCTAACATGCTGGCAGTGTTTTGGAAGTGGCTCGACGCCTTGGTGTTGTATCATCCCTCCCCCTCTCCCCCATGTAATGCCATAAACAGTTCCCACTGGTCATGAAATTAAGAAATTATGAGAGGTTTACTCCAGACAGGGAAAGCCAGGGAATTTTAATTCTATGAAGAAGTCAGGAAACGTCAGGGTATTTTGTTGGCTCTTGTCTCTTATTCTCTTTGATTTCTAAGTCAAAATCATGTACAAGTTTCTGTCAGTGCTTGTCTGATCTATGCCACTATATGTCTCTCTCTGTCTCTCTCTGTCTCTCTCTCTCCCTCTCTCTCTCTCTCCTCAGACATCAACAAATTCCTGTGGATGGTGCGTATTGGGGGCAGCACAGACACAGGCAAACACATCAAGGAGCACGACTACTACACGCCCACCGGGGAGTTCAGAGTGGACCGCGAGGGCTCGCCCGTCCTGCTCAACTGCCTCATGTACAAGATGTGCTACTACCGGTTCGGCCAGGTCTACACAGAGGCCAGTGAGTAGCCCGACAGCCTACTCTAGTCTGTTTGTCACCGCTGCCCGGTTTCACCTGGCAACAGCGGGCGTGTTGAGACTCATAGGAATATATTAAAGTGTCATTTTTTCAAACGTGGCTGCAAGCAGTTGTTGGAAGGAAGATTATGACGAAAGATGGAGCTCTGGATGTTTTTTGCTTTTGGTACGATGAATACCTTGTTCCTTGTTGATGGATCTATATATTAAGCAATACACTTCAGTTTTGCTGCCCTGTATTTCAAACATGAACTGAGCTGTAACAGCTTCTATACCCGCTGCAAACATGACATGAGTATTGCATGAATATTCCTTTAGTGAGTAAAACAACACGCTATCCCCTTCAATATATAACTACACTTGTGCGTATCAGCCTTAATCCTAATGTCATGATCTCCTCTCCAGAGCGCCCACCTGGCTATGACAGAGTGAGAAACGCCGAGATCGGGAACAAAGACTTTGAACTGGATGTGTTGGAGGAGGCCTACACAACAGAGCACTGGCTGGTTAGGATATACAAGGTAAACCAACTCTTTCTGATGCAGCTGACTCCTCTTCCTCTGCTCTCTCTTTTTGTTTAGACATGTTTAGACATGTAGACGTGTTTTATTGGATGCACATAACCGGTGTGGTGGTTAAGAACTATTTCTGCCCCAGCCAGTCTAGCTTCTCTCTTACGTCTTGATCAAGATAATGTACTTAATGAGGAGGTTGGAATGATATATAGTGATATTAGCAGAAAGTATTTCAGCGATAAATTACCTGACGATAGTAAATGTCAGGTTTATGATGTTCAACAAGCACACATCCATCGTGGAAGAGGCAGAGGTACCTATTTCTCTACCGGCAGTAGCTTCAGTACACCAGAATGCAATGCAGCCACAAGACTTGTGCTTTGAGTCAGGAACGCGGGGCATTCTGGGAAATGTAAGAAACCACTAACTGAAGTAGACGAGGCAGGTTGAGGGCAAATGTGTACACCATAAAAGGCATGTATTGATTAAGGCCGGTGTTTTTTAAAGCATTGCTTACCGTCAACAAATCCTATGAAAATAAGAAAATCAGCAATGATTTTGTTTTGCCAGCAAGTCTCATCCATGTAGCCGGTGCCCAACGCAGCCTCATGTCCCAGCAGCCATAGAACTCCATTGTATTAAAAAACGATTAAAAACTCGTCACAGAGCCGTGCTGCCGCTGCTCTGGGCAGCATGTTTCATCATCACGATGCACCGGGCCGGCCGACTTTTTCCTCAAACAACTTAATAAGCCGGCTGTAAACACTTTTTTGAATTTGACAACAGCCTGACTTTTCCTGGTAACAGGTAGCGAGTTTTAAAATGTAAACTATGTCTTTGTGAGCTGCATTTCAAGGTTTGACGGCTAAAAACGTGGGAAGTCAGAAAGCAACGGGAGTAGAGCAAACGCATTGTTTTTGTTATTTTCATAGGATTTGTTGACAGTAAGCAGTGCATTAAAACACACCAGCCTTATCCTTTGGACTATCCGCTGTGCTTTCAAAATAAAAGTATATATTCAGGTGCCCTGCCTCTTAAACATTGTTCTAACAAAACCCTGTGTTGAACCTGTCAGGTGAAAGACCTGGACAACCGAGGACTCTCAAGGACATAAAGCCTTCAATCGAACCGCAGTCCAGCCCCCCTTTAGCGCACAGCACTGAACGCCTTCCCCTGTGGTCAGCAGATGAGTGGGAAACGAGTACTTTTTTATACTTTTGTTCAGGGGAAGAAAATTGCAACAAAGAGATTTTGTTTCTGTGGATAATTTTCGTTTTTTATTTTGTTACGATGAAACGTCTCGTCTGGGATCAGAGGGAGCTGGTGGTGTTAAAACGTCCAATCTGATGTCAGGAGGTGATGTCTGCAATGAAGTGGCCAAAAGAAACAACGTTCATTTAAGAGAGCTTTGGGTTTTTACAATGTGGTCAATTAAAGTGGGATTAAATGTGACAAAATGGTGATGTCTTTCTTATCAAAGTGCACAAAACTAATTAGAAGGTGCTGACTCCAATCATGAAAGGGTTTAAATTATGTACAATATTTCAGCTAGACTGTTTGCTTGCCTTGTTTAATGTGGGCTACTTATTACATTTGTTAAGTCATTATCCGTTTATAAAAGCCCTAGCCTCCGATATAAATGTAGACAGAACTCCCTACACAGCATCTCATGTGATTTCCATCATCTTGGGGAAATTAGGACTCGTGCATTTCATCCATTCATTAGAATTACGTCTGCTCTACAGTGCTTACTGCCACTGTAATGCACACTACCTGCCTTCTAATACACACTACCTGCCTTCTAATACACACTACCTGCCTTCTAATACACAGTACCTGCCTTATAATCCACAGTACCTGCCTTCTAATACACAGTACCTGCCTTCTAATCCACAGTACCTGCCTTATGGTTGGAAGACTGTCCTTTTCCTATTGAAGAGAAAATGAGTTTGGAAACATCAGGTGTAATTTACAGCTCTAAAGACCTGAGACTTACTTTATTAAAATCTGATCGTCTGTTAGCAAAGCTTAAACATTCAAGATGAGGCAATATTTTTTATTGTAGTGTTTTTTACAACACATTTGTCTCAGTGGTTTAAAACTTTATATTACAATGAACTCAATCACTCAGTGTGAAGAATATAATACAATCACAACAGGGAAAAAACGACAAGACATAACACGAAAAAGTACATCAGCCCTCAAAACTGTCCACTGAAGTGATAACAACTCGAACAGACTTTCTCCGCTGTAATAGATTAAGTTACATTAAGTGTTACTGATAAACTTCTCTGCGCTAGAGTAAAAGCATTTGAACATAGACAATCCACATAAAGTGACCGTTAGTTCCAGTCCCACACATTTTCTGTGAGCTTTTCAAAACAGCACACCTCCACCAAGACTCTAAAGGTCTTTGGGATGGTCCGGCAGGTCTTCCAGAAGGGCCGGGTTTCTTCTGTAAATGTAGGCGTTGGCGTCGTCATCCAGCTGCACCAGCTCGGCAAGCGAAGACACACAGGTGTCGTGGTCGACCAGCATGCCGGGCAGGCGGGAGGACTGGCGCTGGATGCGGCAGGAACGGCGCACCGGCGTCAGAAACTTGAGGTCCTTGATGCCGCTCTTTCGCCGGGATCCACCTGCACTGGCCTCGCCATCGATCGTCCTCTTGACACTAAGTGAGAGGGAAATATTTGTCATAAAGGTCAAGATTAACCCAAATGGATTCCACTTCTTACGACCAGATAAGTAATTGCTTCAGTATGAAACTCAATGGGAGCATTAGGTGACATAGAAAATATTTATTTTGTAGAACAAAAATTGATCACCTCACCTTTGCAGGTAGGGAGTGGTCTTCACACTGTATCTCACCACCGAAGCTTCTTCCATCTTTGGTGTGGTCTCAGTCACGTCATCATCCTCATCCTCATCACTTTCAACTTCCTCAACAACATTCTCCATTTTCTGGTCATTTTCTTCTTCTGCTTCATCCTTCACTTCCACATCCTCCAACTTGTCAGTAACTTCCTCAGGCATTTCATTCTTCAGCTCGTCTTCCTTTGGTGTGCTCTCCTCCATTTCAGCATCATTACACTCTTTCATCTGTGGAGGTTCTTGAGGAGAAACAATGACGGTAAATTAGAGAGCAACATTGACCAAAATACAAAGCAGAAATCCATCCCAAAACAGAACCCCTGTGCAGATACCTGATATTAAGACAGTTCGATACAAAAGGATTTTCCATGCCAATAATTATATAGCACTCCAGAAAAAATTGGGAGTTGACAAGCAAACTTACCATCCTCACATGTAGAGGGTGTCGCCATGGCCTCCAAAGCATCACACAGGTTCACTACAATCTGTCATAAGATGAGAAGAAAACATCGTCAGGGATGTAACTGCACGGCAATGTTTTCATATCCAACTGACACGGCAAGATAAACTGTCTGTTTGCTTACGTCATTTATTCTGGTCTCTGGGTCAACAGGCAGTTCCATATCCGAGTTCTCCAGCAGGTCCAGGGTGGTGTTCATGATCAGCGGAGTTGAGTTCTGTGGCATTTCCTCTGGCTTCTGGTCATCTTCAGGCTGGGCAGCAGCAGAAACGGGCCCGTGAGTGTCCAGACTGGGTTCAGGTTCAGGTTCAGACTGGGCAGCAGGCTGAGGCTCAACATGAGACTGGAGTTGGGGCTGAAGAGGAACCTCAGGTTTCGCAGCAACTTTGGTTTTGGGTGCTGTGGCCATGGCCGGTCTCTTCAGACTCTTCCCCTTGGAGGCCAGCCACTCTGCCAGTTTTGCTCTGGGGAAGGAACACATGAACATTTTTGAGCATTTCTAATGTTCAGTACCTATAAGGCAAAGGCCCATTTACGAGTGTGTGTAGAAAAAAGGCTTACTTTCTCTCCTCAGCAGTCTCCATGGTAACTCTGTACTGGGTGAGGGTGCTAGAGACAGGAGGCTTGTTGACCTTCTTGTCTGTAACAACTGGCATCTTAGGCTTGCTGCTCTGTGTCCCTTTTCCCTTGGGGGGCACCGAGGCAGTGTGTCTGGAAACGGGCCCGGCTAGTGTTGCTGGGACGGTTCTGGCAGGAGGGAGAGCGGAGCGACACCCGGTCGTGGGACGGCTAGTGATGGGGCGCTTGGAGACTGGAGGAAGTCCGTCTGACACAGAGTTGGACCTTGTAGGTTTAGGCTTCTGCATTCCGCGCCCAGGCAAGTCAGCAACAGATTTGGACCTGAGCTTTGTCAAATTTCCAGCCTTTTGGCTCTCTTTGGGTGCTGGTGGTTTTGTAGCTGGCTTTGGATCGGCCCCTCCCACAGCGACAGTAGACTTCCAAATGGATCCAATTTTTGACTGGACAATCTTGCCCTTGTACATGCCGGGAGCAGATTTAGATGGCGGCACAGCTGCTGGTGGCTTTGGAGCTTCTGCAACAACTTTTCTGTGTCTCACAGCTTGTTCAGTGAGGAAAGCCTGGCTGAGCGTTTGTCGTCTTTTAGCAGCAGCAGCAGCTCCTCTCCCATCTTTCTGCACAGTCTGCACCTTCTTCAGAGCCTCCCCAGACGTTACCTTCATACCCCCCTGTTTGGCCTTTACTTTCTGAGAACCATCTTTTGCCACGGTCTCCTCTTTGTCGTTGCTTTTCAGGTGCAGGGGGGCCACATCTCTTTTGATAAAGGGCTTGCTTCCATGTGCAGGCTGAGTATTCTCTTTGTTCGCCTAATGAAGTTAAAACAATGCAAAAACCATCAGGCAGGGTGAATATGGAACATAAGCACTTGGAAATAAAGAAACATTGATACACAAACATTTCATATGATATTCATAACGTTCACTCACTTTCTTACTGGTGTGGTTTCGTCTTGAACTTGTGACGTTCTCCATTTTGTTTACTGCCTCGACCAGCTGTTGTATGAATGGAGATTTCTGAAAGGCAAAAGGAGCAATAAATATAACAGCAGGATGGCACTGAATGTATTATCTAGTTATACTATGGCTAAATAGACACTTTGGTAACGTTACCGTCCTTCACTCTGCTGTTAAGCTTGAAAGTAAGTTAGCAAAAAAGCAACTACAGGTGTCGTCGCTCTCTCTCGTATGGAGAGAGCGTCACGACACTCCCATTACAGTTACATAGCAAATGTGGTCTTGCTCATTTGCTAAACATTGGACAAATCGTAGAACATAACTTAAGATAGTTATGAGTCGGTGGGAGTAATTCGGCATACATCCAATAAATCAAACAGCTATTTAAACCAAATGTTAGACTTGAATCGCCTGTTGTAACCTCGCCGTCCAACAGCACAACACAGGACGAAAACAGTTGAGATTTTGTTTTAATCAAGTAGACTACGGCTTGGTCAGGTACGTGTGTGCCGACCTTTCCAGCGGCACATATTAATTCACTCAAGGTCTTAGATGAAGTGGGAGAAGGTATGTACGTTTGCCGATAAGCAAGCCAACGTTAACGTTACATTTCATAAATCCGGCGTGTGACGTGGTCTGCATGCATTAGAACGGGACCGCATCGATAATCTGGTAACCGTTAGCTACGTAGTTACAAGATGCTAACCGTACATTTACCCAAGTACACTGGTCAAGTAAAAGTCGACGTTAACTTACCCCGCTGCGGTCTTTGTGGTAGAATATGAGGAGAAAGCCTCTAATGTAGCTACCGCGACTTCAGCTCCAGCGGTAAAAACACGCCTGCCTGGGAAAACAGCTCGATTTGACTTTGGCGCTGCTGCGTTGCAATTGGCCGGATCGGTATCGCGAGAAAACCCGTCAGACCAATAGAATGTCGCCAAAGTAGGAATTCAACGTGACAAGGCGAAGCGTCGTCCTACAAGGCATCATCTGTTCTTTTGAATGTTTAAAACTAAATAGAATTCCAGTCATACTGGTCCACAGCTACACACCCAGCCTCCAGTCACGGATCAGCACCAGGGAAATAACCACCGCAGTAAACAACATCTGTGATGTTTTCAGAAAGTATTCATGCATAGTGAAGGGGAGAGTGTGGGATTGGGAAGTGGGTGAGAGGTGGAGAAGGGGTACAGCTGAATTCATATTCTTGCCTCTATTGTTTTATACTGCCCATAAAAACAAACATTTAAAGTATTACATTATGCATTTTCATTCCTTAAAAGACCATATCCTCATATGAATTATATCAGTTTGATAAAGTACTATGATATATACTATGAGTTTACCTTACATCATACAATTATGTCAGCCAAACTCTATTCTGCAGTTATAAAGGTGGATAAACTGTGGGTGGGTAAAAGGTGGGTTTAGGCAGGTTTACCCTCCACTATGTAACATAAATCCAGATGTATGACAAAATGGTTACAAACTCAAAGGACATGCATGCATTATCTGTCTTTGTGGGTCAACTAAGAAAGGTCAGTGATCAGCAAGCACAGCCAGTTAACTATTCAGTGCAGAAGTGTAGGACAAGTGAAAAATATAGTAACTTAAACCAGGGGATGCATACTGGTACTTGGTTTTTGTACGGAAGAACATCTATCAAGTTACAGACTCCCAGTCTGGTCTTATCAGCAGATGCTTGTCTTTATATTATGGTGATTTCTTCTGTGTTTTGCTGTGCTTTTATGATATGCACCTATTATTATTGTGTGTTTTTACTTTAAGCCCTGTCTGAATGCTCATGGGCCAATGAAGTGTTAACAGAATACCTTATTCCTGTGATATAGGACAACAAAACCAATATTTGTGAGCCAGAAATCTAGGACTTGAACCTGTGATGTCAGCATTATGTAACACTGTAAGTCAATTTTAAATTTTAATTTTAAAGGATCATAAATAGTCAGACAGGTTTTGACAACCAGATTCTACATTATCATTTGTTGTGAGGCAGTGACTGTCATTACAATGTTTATAAATCTGAATGAATATAGGCCTGTAGTGTGTTCAGTGAATGTCTCTTCTTCGAGGAAGGATCAGCCTCCAGGAGGATCAGGAGGAGAGAATCAGGAGAAGAAGCGGGAGGCTGATTCTCATTCCGGGGCCACCGTGGTTTTGGCCTACATAGAGAGAAATTATGCACAAATACTAGTTTTAGGAATATATCAAAGTAATGTGGGCAAGTTTTGGCGGCAAGACTGCTTTGTGCTATCAAAATTGTTGATGAAAATTAATTCTTCAGTTGTCTTGAGTTTGGCACAAACCAAAGCCATTAGATTTCACAGCTTTTCACACAGGCTACTTTTCATATATCCTAATCATGTGAGCGTGGTAGTGCATAGAACCAATGGTTTGTAAAGTTATTATGAACCAAATGAAAGTTATTGCTTGGTAGGATCTGCCTATGATAGCCTATTTTTCCTCCATCAAAAGCAAAATGTTCAAAGAGGTCATCAAGTCTAGGTTCATTAGCATAACTTTGTTACGAAATGCACAACAACAACAACAACAACAACAACAAGGATGTGTTCAAGGTGTAATGAGCATCATGTTTTGAGTAGTGCCAAGGCTAACTGCCTCTCCGCGTGTCGTCCACTGCTGTTCGTCCCGGTGTTGTTCAGCTAGCGGGACCTGGGCGGAGATCG